>CM046437.1:67708710-67868636 GCA_025506505.1 Flaveria sonorensis
TTTTTTTGATCTGATGGGATGAATCATGAATGTTTTGTAAGGTGAGAATGGGATGATTGATGGTCAGGGTGGGGTTTGGGGGAATATGTGGCGACGAAGGATATTGCATTGCACTAGACCAAACCTTGTCGAGTTTAATGATTCAAGAAACTTATCATCTATAATGTGATTTTCAAGAACTCCCCGTTTTGGAACATCATCCTGTATACTGCAGGTACATTTACACCCTAATCTTTGAGTGGAACTTTGTTTAGATGTATATCCTACTAACATGATGTTTAACTTTATGTATTTTTATGAAAACAGCAAAGTTGTTGTCAGGCATGTCACCATATTGGCTCCACCTGGCTCTCCAAACACAGATGGAATTGATCCAGGTATCCAATATTATGAAACCACAAACTCCTTTAAGAACAGATTATATTGCTATTCAGCCATATGGGTGGGTGAGGGCGGGTCAGCTAACATGTTATTATGGGGTTGGGTGAAACTAGGTTCGGATCAAAATGGGCTGTCTTATAAATATCAATTTGGTTCAGTCCAAAACGTGATCTGATCAAAACTAGATCGAGTTGTAACAAGTTGTTTTAAGCAAAAGTATTAAAATGGGTTCATAAGCTATATTTTGCTTTTATGGCGAGTAGTTGCGACCATGGTGGTGTGACCCATCTGAACCTGTTTCTAAGTTTAAAACTTCATAAAAGTGACTCATTATATCCTATGTATGATTTGAGCGACTCAAATCAACCCATTTAGCAAACGGGTCACAATTGTTGGATGTGTAAGCTACGTTTGTCTTCTTACATGGGTAAATATTTGTATTCATGTTACTTCCAAATTCCTACACCTCTTGCAATGTTTGTCTTCTTACATGGTTAAAATAACTTTCATATACGAAACTATTTACTTGTAACTCAAAAACTTGACTCTGGCCTCACAATTACTCGTTTTTTGCATTGTTGTAATGTTGCAGACTCAAGCTCCCATGTTTGCATTGAAGACTCCTATATCTCCACAGGAGATGACCTGGTGGCAGTAAAAAGTGGGGGGATCAGTACGGGATTAACTACAACCGTCCTAGCACTGACATTACAATCCGCCGGATCGTCGGATCGTCTCCATTCGCAGGAATAGCTGTCGGAAGTGAAACATCCGGTGGGGTATACAACGTATTAGCAAGCATATAACTCTATACAACATGGGAGTTGGCATCCACTTAAAAACAAACATCGGCAGGGGTGGAATTATCAAAAACATCACCATCTCCGACGTTTACATGGTAAATGTTCGCAAGGGAATCAAGATCGCCGCAGATGTTGGTGACCACCCTGACGAAAACTAACAACCCAACGCACTACCCTTTCTAAACCACGTGCGGATAAACAACATGTGGGGCAAAAGGGTTCAGCAGGCTGTTTAATACACGGCTTGAAGAACTCACCCTTCACTGATATTTGCCTATCTAATATTAATCTCCATAGCTCCACTCGACGGAGAAACATTCAATGGAAGTGCTCGTATGTTAGTGGTGGTGCTACACAGGTTAAACCATCACCATGTTCAGATCTTATACGCAGTGGGTCATGCCCAATTCAGGGACGTTGACCACCATATCAGGTACGTTGACTTAGAAATAATAAACAGAACGATTATCAGTTTTCACATATAACATATTCACATTGATACTTTGATAGATTAACTTAGTGCCAAATGTTTTAAGTTTTATACTTTTATTTGCCTTAATATATACACAGCATCTCTCATGGATGCAAGAAGAACAAGCTAGTATACTGGAAAACCAACGATGATTAAAAGTTCAAACAAGCTACATAGCATATAGGTTACTTCATATGTATTCATATAAAACAGCAAATCGCACATACCGATTCATCAGTCAAAAGTGTGCTTCAGAAACTTGCGAATGCGCCTCATGAAACCTCCTTTATGCTCCCTCTTCTTCTCTACATGTGATCTGAGAAGCTCTTCATCTTCTCCCCATCGAACTCATACTTCATCTCAATTTCTCATCGTCATGGTGATAGTTATGATGGCGATGACGATGACCGTACTTGTGCTTAAACTCCAGCCACTTAGTCGGCATCTGATCGCCGATTGCTTCAGATCAACACCAACAGTTTTATCCGATATCATCATATCGTTACCGTAGGAAACTTCGTCGGGATCACGAACGACCTCTTAAACTTCCGGCAAGGATGACGACGGACGAACCTGAGAGGAATCCGAGTGTTTCTGTCAAAAAAGTGACGCTGGATCAAACGCGGCGTTGGATTGACCGTCGTTACGGTCAACGTTTGAGTCTTCTCCGGCAATCGACTGTTGGCGGTGGTTTCCTTCACCGGCGACGGTGGCGGATTCCGACGAAGACTTGTATTCGACGACGTTTGAAGCTTGCAGGACGATCGGATCTGAGGCGATATAAGCGGTGGAGATGTTGAATAACAGAAACGTGAAGATGGTGAAGGCGGAGATCGTTTTCCCCATTGTTACTGTGTGTGTGTGTGTGTGTGTGTTGGTGAGTTTGAAAATTGAGGTTTGAGAATAAGGGGGAGACGTGTATAATGGGAAAAGATGAAGGCCGAATGATGGTGGGAGTACGAGAAACGGATCGACCGTCCACGTGTGGATATGTTTAGGCGAGAAGAGGTTTGTGCCGTTGGATTTGTGGTGTGGAAAAGGGGTTTGTATTGTGGGAGACTTTTCCCTTCGTGTCCCTTTCACGGCTGAAAGTTTCACCCCTACCTTCTGAATATTGTTTTATTTATTCAACTAGCCTTGTTTCTATCGTTACGTATATTGTCCGATCATCACGTTTCTATAATCATAACTTTTTTTTTTTTTTACAGACTTGGTATTTTGTCTCAAACAGTCAAACGTATATGTTAACAAAGCAAGTAAAAACAGATCAAATTATTTCAAGAACAGAAACAATTAAGCTTAGATCTAGGTATTGTAACTATCATGGTTGCAACAGGTGCAAGTGCAGACCTCACTGATTATGCCACGCCAAGCAACCATCTTTCCACGGTCATCATAGCAATGCAATCACAACCGAGTCAGTGACGTCTCATGGCAACAATCATCGATGTACAATAAGCCACCATCATCAATAAACCAGAAACAACCAATGTAAAGATCTTGATGACTTTAAACATTCAATGAATGGGACGCGGGTCTCAAATGACGGCTTGTCAGCGTCATCGACTTTGAACACTGAAACATGCACCACAGTCATAGACCAAAAACATAAGATTAGTGTTCAATGTCTTTTAGCCTATCATCACCATCCAATAACCAGAACCCGAAGGTTCATAACAAAATAGATACACAGGGATTTAGGTTCAGATCAGAAATACCCAAAACAAAACACCAAGCAGTATAGAAACAACAACCAGGCATGAAAAACCCATAGATCTAACAGGCTATTAGGGTCCTGTGAAACCCTAACTCTCAGATGAGCTTTCACACATCATCATTGAGTCGATAGAACATGCATACCCGAATAGCTTCGTCAAAATCAAGAGGAAACTTCATCGTCGTTCCCCCACCGACAATGCCAACAGAGTCGGCCGGAGCCCACGACGGTTACAAGTCATCATCGGCCCGTCCCCAACCAGAACAGGAGGCAGAACCTCCAATATTATCCACAACCATCGCAACGACATAAACCCACCTCACCCGCCAACCATCGCCACCTAGGGCTTGAAAATCAGAGCAAAGGCGCAAATACATCACAGCTGTCAGACCATCACAGCTGTCAGACCATCAATCATTCAACTCACCCGTGAAACCATTAAAATTTAAAAAAATTAAAAAAAAATGAAATTCGGTCCAACCCTTGAATCGGGACAAATCGCCGGTCGACCCATAGAAAACGAACAGAGGCTGATTGAGTCAGTCCCCCCCTCCGATTTCCGTCGGACCAACCGAACCAATCCGAGCTTCAAAACATTGGTGGTGTTTGTAGGTGTGTTTAAAACATTGGTGGTATCATGTATTCAATAAGATAATTCAAAATTTCGAATCTAAATACCGAATTTTCAAAAATATTTGAATAATGGATTCAGATTCGGATATCGATTTTGAAAGTTTTTAATATCCGGATATCCGATTATTTGAAAACTAAAATATATTTTTTTAAATTATTTATTTTTATTGTATATTATAAATTTATTAACATTTAGGGTTTCCAATTCTAATAGGGAAAATTTCATTAAATAGTAACAAAGTTTTAAAAGTTTCAATTTGGTCACTCATGTATATTTTTTTCTTAAATTGAACTAATAAACCATCAAATTAAGTTATAATCGAATTTATTTATGTCACGAAAGTAATAAAAGAGAAGATGTGGGGATCGAAAATTTTAATATATAAAATTATATTAAAAATAAAAAACATGTTAATTTAAAAAAAAAACATAAAAGTCTCGTCATCATTTCACATCAGCATCAAAAAACAGAAATTTTTTTTTTAATTGAAACAAAAATAAAAAATACTAAAAAACATGTAAAACTATTATTTTAATTAAATATAAAAATCGGATGACCTAATTAAAATATTTTAAAACTTGAGTTATTTAATTAAAATTATTTTGAAAATTAGTTCCTATTTATGAAAGTTAACCCATTCTAATTCGTTGAAAGATTCATTCATCGGGCTTCACTTCAGCCCCAAGATCTTCGCCTTTTTTTCTTCTCTTTTGCCCCAATCCCCCAAAATCCCAACTACCTTAGCGGCATAATCCCTACCGGCGGCAACCAGCTTACCGGGGACTTTAGGTATATCTTATCTTGATCGGCGGCCTCAATCCCCTATAATCCTGACTATCTTCGTATATTTTCTTTCTCGCCATAGAATTGATTTTTGCTTGAGCTCTTTTGTGTATGCACTGCCGATCCACTCCTGGACTCTGTTGAATGTGATCCTTGTCTCTTATTTTATTTTCTTCAATCGTAGTCATTGTACTGTTTGTTGATTTGTTAATGTTTGTTTCATTGAGCATGAGACTTGAGGTGTAAAGTGTAGACATATATATGCAAGATAATGCAGAACACAATGATGGAACATATTTTGATGTATAGGAATTCATATTTTGATGTAACATATCCGAATCGCTATCCATATCAATATCTAAAAATTCGAATATTCAAATTATCGGATAGTGATTTCTACTATCCGAAATTCCTATCCATCAAAATGAGCACCCCAAGCCACCTGTCGTGAGTGTGATGAACACCGTGCCGCTCTTCCGCGAGAGAGAATGGGTGGGTTGCTAAGGTGGCTACTTGACCAAAACAAAAGGATTTGTTTTTTTATTTAAATTATACCATAAAATATAAATTCAAGCTTCACCTCTATTAGGTCATTAACGCAGCAACGTACTTCTATTTATATAAATTTTACTAAAAAAATTGAGCCCACGCAGCACACGAACAAAACCTACTAGTTGAGTATTAACGACAATAACATACTAAAAGACTGACCAATGGATATCACTACTCGAATGCAGACTTTTGTAACTTTTATTATAATTAAAACTTGTTTGGTGTAAGATAAAATTTTTCTATTACTTCTACATTTATTGAAAATAAAATATTTTTATGTATCTTTTTTATCAAAATAAATCTAATTACCAACTGAGACTTCTAATAAAGCTACCATGGCTTTATTAGACCCCTCAAACACTCTAACATGGCTTTACTATCCAATGGTGGTGGAGATTCCCGAATGAAAAGCACACCCTATGGTGGAATGTCATTTGGTCAATTCATCATACCTCAAAGAGTTGGAATCCAATTCCAATTAAGTTATCACAAACAGGTGTATGGAAGAACATCTTCAAAGTTGCAAAGGATTTCGGTGATAGGAAATTAGATTTGATGAATCTAATTGTAAGAGACATGGGAAATGGTGAGATTGGCTTTTGCTCAAAACTTGTTAAATCCATGATTGAAAAGGAAAGTGATCATGTAGTGAGATACAAATTCCCGTGGAATGGATGGGTTCCAAAAAAAAATCAATATTTTTAGTTGGTTGCATTGGCTGAACAAAACCGGATCCCAACTAAAGATTCACTTGCAAAAAGAAAAATTCCCATTCAATCCGCAACGTGTATGGTTTGTGGATCGGAGGATGAGTCGGTGGAACATCTCTTTATCTCGTGTGCTTTTTGCTGCGCAAGTATCGGCAAAAGTGGCACTATGGTGTAGAATAAATCCGATGTATGCATTCTCGTTTAGAGATCTAATGGATAACCCTTACTTATTAAAAGGTAATGAGGATTTTAAAAAGGCAATACATGCCATATACATGTTAACATCTTGGTGTTTCTGAAGCACAGGAACGATATCATCTTCGGCCGGGCTGCACCATCAATCAGTAAAGTGCTTAGTTCCATAAAGGTGGGGGTCTCAATGTGGGGCAAGTCAAAAAGTAAAGGGAAGATGCTTAAGGTGCTAGGAAACTTTCCTCATGTATAGGAAGGTCGGGTTTGTTTTTCTTGTTTATTGTTAACGTCGTTTCTCTTTTTGTTTGTATCTTGGGTTCTTTAGCTCCTTGCTAGCCCTTTTTTAAATATATATGTAAGTCCTATTTGCCGTTAAAAAATATATAAATAAATAAAAAATAAAGCTACCATGGAAACAGTTTTTTCATTCATCTGTAATGTGTCGCTATCTTTTATAATTCCTGTCAGGAATTCTATTACTCACGTCATGTTCAATCCCGACGGAATGTTTTGGACGGATTAACGGTGCGACCCACATTCACTAATGGAGCCTTCTGTCATGAAAGTAACTTATTTGGTTGGTATATGTGTACACGGCATACATAAAAAGATTTTAATTCATTAGCTGCATATTTTTAAACATGAGAAAACGTATATTATAAGAATTAACAGAAGGTTACGATAAAAAAAATCCAATTAAAGATGCCCAACTTTGGACAATAAGTAGATAAAAGACAAATCCACCTTTTTTCTCTTCGATAGATTCTATGGGTTACATTGTAGTTTACGAACCTTAAACCAATTAAAACAACTCATGCTTCAACAAAAAGGGTCACATGATGTTCACACCCGCTCTTCAACCAAGTCCACAATGTTTTCAAGGGCCATAAACACCATACCTAGACGCAGCGTGAGGTATGGCGAAGAAAACCATCGATCATCGTTTCTCTATCCGAATATGACGACATCTTTATCGGATGTATGGATGATATGCCGTTGACAAGGTGTCGGGATGGTGGTTATGACAGAGGAGAGAGTGGTAGTTTGCAGCGGACAATGAAGGATGTGATGAGGGCATCCGTTGGTGTGTTGGGAGAGAGTGCATTAGGAGTGACTGAAAAAGTGGTTTTTTTTAGATGGCACGTGTTGTGTGCTAAAAAGGTTTAGGACGGTTTGTGTTGGAGGAAGGAGTTTGAGCGACGTGTAGTGGGATTAGCATCAGTCAGTCGACTCTGCGACTATCTTGTTCCTGTAAATGCTTATCTTTACTCGAAAAGGTTCAGGTTTCTTGTTTGTGACTATTACCCCATGGGTAGTCTTCATGATTTGCTTCTTGGTATGTTTTTTAATTGTCTTTTGGTTTCATTTACACACTATTGTTGATACTACAAACATCTTTGATGGTGTTTACTTTCTATCAATGATGGAACCCGAACTTATTAAAGTTCATTTTAAAAAATGAAAAAATATAATGACTGGGAGTCAGAAGATCCTCTTGATCACCCTTTGGTTCTGGCACTCGTTTTTATGATGCTTTCTACAACAACTAAATATCGTTCTTGTGCATATGTCTAATGAATTCCATGGGTATGCCATGATTAGGGGCAAGGAAACATGGTCACACACCTCTAAATTGGAAGCAAAGGTTCAAGATAATCTTCCAAACAGCAAGAGCCATTGGTTTCATTCATTCCCAACCTTCACAAGGCAAAGAAATGGTCATCAATGTTCATGGCAACCTTAAAGCCTCCAACATCATGATCGACAACGATTTTAGCACACGTCTTGCTAATTACGGTTTTACCCAACTTGCAACTGAAATACCTAGAACTGGTCAACAACAACAACAACCACTATCGCCGTCTTCACCATTGCCACCGGAAAATATCAGTAACAAAGTATTATCACAACAACATGACATATACCACTTTGGGTTAATACTTTTGGACATGCTTGGAGGACCAACAGCCATAGACTCAAGACAAAGGGTTTTTGAAACAAAAGAAAGGGCTTTTAAAAAATAAATTAGGATTTTTTGAGTTCACTTTTGAAGGGAAAGACAGTAAGCAGGTTTTTAAGGTTTTGGACATTGCCTTAGCATTACACATAGGTTACCTCAAGTTCGGCCAACGATTGACAACATACTTTTATATTTATGTAAAAAATAACAACAATATAAACTATAATTGATCATTAGCAGGCTTTAATTTCCACTATATTTTATAGACATTGAAACAAAGTTATTGTGCATACAATATATTTCCTTATCAACTCAACCGTGTGTTACTTCTCAATACAATGTTAATATCTGGTGGAACATAAATAATGTTATTTCTTTGTAGAATATACTCCTGATAAAATTTTTTCTTTTCTTTTATAAACTTTGTATATATTTATAAGAAAAAAATAAAAATATAATTATATTTAAATACATTATAAATTATTAAGCTTTAGAAAATTGATGTATAAATTTATCTATAGTTATAAAGTTACGCTTATTTATAAATATATAAACTATTAAACTTTAAAAAATAAATGTAATATCTTATACTCGAGATTACGGTTGTTACCTCCACAAAATAGTGAAATACCAACAAACGCATGGTATACTTTTCTTGTTGGGGAGAGCCCATTATCAAAAAGTGAGTGGGGACGTTCGATTTCATAAAGAGAAATATAAATTGTTAAAATAAATAATAATATAAGAGACGTGTAGTTTGCTTATGCATTAGGAAGAGAGAAACAACTTAAGAAAATAATATACATATAATGAAACGAATATATATACACACACATGGGGTAAGTTACTTTTATACATGTTTAGATTTTTGTTTGATCAAATTCAACTTCGCTCGTTTGATTTTTTTTTTTTTGTAATATAATTAAACGTGTTACATTTTTATCTTTTTAATGAGTCATGACATATTGACATGAGAGCATTTCAATGAATGCAATTTTTTAGGATGTGTAGGGTGGGCAATCACACAGGATTATGTTTTAGGGAGTTTAGGGATTATCTTGGTTGATTAACATATATAGAAATATAAACTTATTATATATGTTCTAGTTAGAGTTTAATAAGTTAAAAAAAACAATTTAAGGAGGCCCGCGACTCAATGTTCGAGAAGGGGTTTATTTTTAGTACATGCACAGGGCATATGAAATCAGAGATGGTCGCGTAATCACCCTAGCTTGTCACCTTATCCAGACTTTGCTCCTCTCACACAAAAAGCAGTTCCAGAAATGTTCCCCTTCCACTCGTCTTTCCTTCTTAAAAGTCGCTTGTTGGAGGGTATATCACATCGGTAAAATAGTAGCCACACTTGTATTGCACCCCGTTTATCTCAAATGAACTCCTTGGCCATGCATGTTGTTGTATAATGAAGATTGGTGGAGGACATTGATGTCATTGTTCGAAAAGACAACACCAAACTAAGCATGCCAAAACCATAAATCATGTGAAACCACCGTTACAAGTATGATAGTTGGGCACTGGTGATCACCTCTCATATGTTGTTCTCACAAACTCATTGGATAGTTTCCACCAAATCCATTGTGTACAGTTGATGCTACCATGCATCCAAGGTAAATTGTGTTTATTTTCGTGTGCAGCATACAAACAATTTATGTTAACGGTAGTAGGTCCATGCATAAATTCTTCACCATATAATATAATAACACATCACAAAAGTATCATAGCGTTAATGTTAAGTTCTTTCAAATATAATCAAATACTCATCATACACGCCAGTAAACACTACTGTGTGTGCATGATGAAATGACAATTTGCCCTTCTACAACACTGTAAAACTCTTTTTCCACCTCTCACCTAATCTTCTTGAATTATTCAAATTTGTTCTCTATACCACCAACTATTTTCAGAAGTAGTTCTTTTGACATTTGAAATCTCATCTAAACGTATCATCATCCAATATTGGCTTTGTGATGAAGTAATCTTTCATTAGGCATTTATGTGTAGCTTCACCATCATGAGGCAGACATGTTTTTAATTATGCGGTTTAGGGAATTATCTTTAAATGTATTATACAATCTTAATTAAGTATTTGAGTTTTGAATTTGGATTGTTTTTTATAGAAGGTGAAGTGCATCCCCAATAAAAAGGGATGCATGGAAATAATACATGATAAAGTTACACTTTACATCCACAAAGAATAGGACAAATACAAACATGACATAAGTATACTAAGATTGTCTAACATCCCCCCTCAAGCGAAACGGTGGTGGACCGAGACCAAGCATAGCATGAAAGATTTCAAACTGTGGTTGAGAGAGACTTTTTGTAAAGATATCCGCCACTTGTAGCTTGGTAGGAACGTATTTAGTATGTAGTTTGCCAGCAGCGACGAGCTCCCGAACGAAGTGGTAATCTAAATCAATATGCTTTGCTCTCTTGTGAGACACCGGATTTTGAGTGAGGAATAGTGCACTCTTATTATCACACAAAAGGGTAGGGCGAGCCGCTGGAAGGGCGTAAAGTTCTTGAAGTAAGTTGGTGATCCAAATAATTTCTGCAGCAGCATTTGCCATAGCACGGTATTCTGACTCACAACTTGATCGAGCAACAGTGGATTGCTTTTTCGCGCTCCAAGACACCAAATTACCGCCAAGAAAAATTGAATATCCATAGGTCGAGCGGCGGGTTTCAATGCAACGGGCCCAGTCAGCATCAGAATAACCAACAACTGTAGAGCGAACGGGTTTAGAGAAATTGAGACCAAAGGCAACAGTCCCTTTAACATACCGAAGGATGCGTTTAACAAGTTGAAAGTGAGTAGTTGTGGGCGCTTGAAGAATCTGGCTAACTTGATTAACTGCATAAGAGATGCCGGGACGAGTGATAGTAAGATATTGTAACGCACCCACGAGAGATCGATAGAGAGAGGGAAAGGATCACCAGTGGTACTCAACGTCTCATTTGCAGCCAAGGGCGTGGGAACCGGTTTGGAGTCAAGGAGTTGGGCACGCTCGAGAACATCCCTTGCATACTTGGACTGGCTTAGGAACTCCGTCCTTGGTGTAGGTGACCTCAATGCCAAGAAAGTAATTTAAGCCACCAAGATCTTTGATGGCAAACTCTTTGTGAAGTCGGTCGATAAAGGAGGTCATGACAGTGTCTTGATTACCGGTCAAAATTAAGTTGTCCACATAGACAAGAAGGTACATGATGCAAGACCCTCGCTTGAAGATAAACAAAGAACGAGTGCGAGTAGTCCAATCCGGGAATCTGACTGAAACCTTGTGCCACCAAGCGGGCCTTGTAGCGATCAATGGTGCCATCGGGACGGTATTTAGTGCGAAATAGCCATTTGGACCCAACCACATTTTGAGAGTGTGGTCGCGGAACAAGGGGCCAAGTGTGATTGTTATGAAGAGCCAATAACTCTTTGTTTATAGTGAGAATGCTTGGCAGCGGACTGGTAACCTTTAGGTTCGGTGTTGGAGAATAGTGCGGAGTAAAGGCCATGAGAAGTTGTGTGGGACAAGTCGGCCTGGTGTTTAGGCTTGAAAATGCCCGCCTTAGCTCTTGTCACCATCGGATGAGATGATATAGGTTGTGGGTGATGAGGGTGGTGGAGAAAGCTGAGAGGGAACAGTGGACATTGGCGGAGGGTGAGTGGGGGGAATGATGTCAGTATGGGCCTAGGAGTTGGGTGAAGCCGAGAGGTCTGAGCTGGATGGGGTATGAGCAAGAGGGGCATTAATTTGGGTCAACGGCTCCTGAGTTGAGTGTACTGGTGAATCGGGGAGATAATTGAGTCCATTTATGGAGTAGTTTGGGCTGAGGGGATGGTGGGCTGCTCAGAAGTAGGTATGCCAGGTGGGCTTGTGGTCATAGAATTGCAACAGAAGGTACGGGTGTTTGGAGTGGGAGGCAAGGGTATGGTAATTGGTTTCGGGTTGGTTTGGGTGGATGTAATGTTAAATGGGGTATCAAGGAAGGTGGATAGAGGTAAGGAGTTTGAATCAGTAGAGGAAGAGCCAACCTTGAACGAAAATACACGTTCATCGAACCGGGCATGCCGGGTAATATATATGCGAGAAGTTGTCGGGTCAAGGCATTTGTATCCTTTGAACTGAGAAGAATAACCCAGGAAAATGCATGGAAGACTCCGTGGTGATAACTTGAGTTTGGAATAATCCCTGAGATACGGATACACTTGACAGGCAAAGGCGCGAAAATTATTATAAACCAGTTCCTGACCAAATAACAATTCGAATGGGGACTTATCATTCAACACTTTAGTAGGCAAGCGATTGATGATGTAGACCGCGGTACTAAAAGCGTCAACCCAATATGTGGGTGGAACATTTCCATTAAACAACATGGATAGACCAGTTTGAACTACATGTCGGTGTTTTCTTTCTGCCCGCCCATTTTGTTGAGGCGTATATGGCAAGAGAAATGATGAAAGGTACCGTTCTCATCAAACAATCTTTTCACATGGTGGTTTGTAAACTCAGTTCCTCCGTCACTTTGAAACTCCTTTATTTTACATGAAAATTGATTTTGGACAAAATTCATGAAGGTGGGTAAGACCGTATTTAAGTCAGTTTTTCTTTTTAGAGGGTAGAACCAAGTGAACCGAGAGTAGTCATCAACAAAGATGACATAGTAGTGATAGTTTTCATGAGACATAACCGGTGATGGTCCCCATAAATCACAATGAACCAAGTCAAGAGGTGAACTGGCCCGTTTTTCATTGAGAACAAATGGTGAGCGATGGCCTTTAGCTAATTCGCATGATGAGCAAATAACAGGTTTTGGAAGAATAGAAGTAACAGATAAACACCCCAATTTATTTAAAAGCAAAATTGTCTCAAAAGACACATGTCCCAAACGTAAATGCCATAATTCAAACGATGCTTTTAACGGGGAACTTGAGGTGGTAATAAAAGCTTGGGGTCCCGACTTCAACACGTAGAGACCATCTTCACATTGGCCTTGAGCTAGAACTTGCCTCGTTTTGCGATCCTGTATATAAAAGTGAGTGTTGGAAAATAAAACATCCAAGTTGTTGAAGAGTAATTCAAGCTTTCTTAGAGGATGTTTCTGAACGTTGTATGAATAAGCATGCCATGCATGCACGTTAGTTTTGCACGTGGGTTTTACCTTTTCAAGTTTGTTTAAGTTTGTTTCGAGTCTTTAGTTAGATCCGGATTAATAGGTCTAACAGTTGGTCTTTGATTTGTTCTTTGTTTACGTTGCATGTACTCACTATTTAAGTGAACCGATCGTATGAATAATATTATCCCCTTTCAATCACTTTTTACTTGTTTAATCATAATCTGTAGTGTTCCAATTGTTTCAACAATTGGTATCAGAGCATACCAGGTTATTCGATCCAATCTCACACACTCTTACAACTCAGTCTTTTGATTCGTATCAATGGCATCAAATCAGAATGGTGGTGGTGTTCCTTCGACCCCTATTCCAATCTTCAAGGGAGAGGGGTACGAATTCTGGAAGATAAGAATGCAGACGATCATTATGGCCCAAGATCTTTGGGACTTTGTGATCAATGGTTATGATGTTAATGATGGCGATAGAACTCGGTTACGTGATCATAAAAGAAAAGATGCTCGAGCATTGTCCTTGATCCAATCTGGAGTTCATGACGAAATCTTCTCAAGAATTGATGGTGCAACCACGGCTAGGCAGGCATGGGATCTGCTTAAAAATGAATATGAGGGTGATTCGAAGGTGCAGATGGTAAAGTTGCAGACCCTACGACGTGAGTTTGAAACACTGTCCATGAAAGAAGATGAGTCAGTAGGAGATTTTCTCTCAAGAGTAATGAAAATTGTCAATCAAAAGCGAGGCTATGGAGAGAAGGTTACTGATCAGACGGTTGTAGAAAAGGTGTTGAGAAGCTTACCTATAAAATGGGATCATATGGTAGCAGCGATTGAAGAGTCTAAAGATCTCACCACACTAACATTTGATCAACTCATGGGATCATTACAATCTCATGAGGCAAGGGTGAATAGAGGCTTGCCTGTGAATGTGGCTGAGGAGCAGGCTCTTCAAACTCAGACAAAAGAAGATGATACTAGTTTATTTGTGAGAGGAAGGGGACGAGGGACCCCTCGTGGGCGTGCATGTGGCAGAGGTAGAGGAATTGGACGTGGAAGAGGTGTACAATGTTACAACTGTAACAGATTTGATCACATGAGTAAAGATTGTTGGAATGACTATCAATCCTCACCTGCTGTTGATGACAGCTCTTGTAGGTGATAGATTCCTGAGATACACTGCAGTGGCAATTGCTTCTCCCTAAAAAACTTTGCTTAGATTCTTTGCATGGAGCATGCTCATACCCATTTCAAAAACAGTTCTATTTTTTCTTTCACATACTTCCTATTGTTCATTGATGATTATAGTAGAATGACCTGGGTATATTTCTTAAAGCATAAGTCTGATGTCTTTGAGAAGTTTAAAATGTGCAAGGCAAAGGTTGAAAATGAAAAGGGTATGAAGATAAAAGCACTAAGAACTGACAGAGGAGGAGAGTTTTGCTCAAAAGAGTTCATGTCATTTTGTGAAAGAGAAGGAATAAGAAGAGATCTTACAGCACCCTACTCCCCAGAGCAGAATGGGGTATGTGAAAGAAAAAATAGAACTGTTGTTGAAATGGGTATGAGCATGCTCCATGCAAAGAATCTAAGCAAAGTTTTTTGGGGAGAAGCAATTGCCACTGCAGTGTATCTCAGGAATCTATCACCTACAAGAGCTGTCAATGAAGCAACACCTTTCCAGCTATGGTATGATAGGATTCCATCTGTTCATCACTTGAAAGTGTTTGGATGTGTTGCTTATGGATTAGTTCCCAAGCAACTCAGAAAGAAACTAGATGATAGAACTTGTAAGTGCATCTTTATAGGTTACTCACCAAATTGCAAAGCTTACAGGCTCTATGATCCTATAAAGAAGTGTGTGGTTACAAGCAGAAGTGTGGTGTTCGAAGAGAGTGCAAAGTGGAATGCTAATGCAAACCATAAGCACAGCCTACCGAGTGAATTTGTCTACATGTGGGACTGTGAACAAGGGAGCTCAGGAGATGCAGAAAGTAAGACTAGTGATGGGTCAGACAGTGATAATACAGAAGAAGTACAAAGTGAAGAAGTAAACACACAAGACACTGCAAGGGAAGTACAAAGTAAAGAAACAAACACATAACATACTAGTACACCTACTACTAGTACTGTTGGTGCTACTGTTGGCAGACAGAAAAAGTTGAAAACTTTAAATGATCTGTACCAAGCTACTACTCCTCTAGAACCTGAACAAACTCAACATCTTTATGAGTGTCAATTGGTTCTATCCACAATGGAACCAACCTGTCTTAAAGATGCAATGTTAAGCAGGGAATGGAAAGAGGCTATGCAACAAGAGTTAAGTTCACTTGAGAAGCATCAAACTTGGTCACTTACTGATTTACCAGATGACAAACAAGCTATTGGTCTGAAATGGGTGTTTAAGGTCAAGTTAGATGCTAAAGGAAGGGTACAAAAGTACAAGGCCAGAATTGTTGCTAAGGGATATGTTCAAGAATATGGCATAGATTATGAAGAGACTTTCTCACCAGTTGCAAGATTTGAAAGCATTCGAATTGTTCTTTCTCTAGCAGCTCAAAAAGGATGGGAAATTTATCAGTTGGATGTGAAATCTGCCTTCCTAAATGGTCCACTACAGGAGGAGGTTTATGTTACTCAACCTCCAGGCTTCATGGTCCAGGGTCAAGAGCACAAAGTGTACAAGCTTCATAAGGCTCTTTATGGACTCAAATAGGCTCCAAGAGCCTGGTATGACAGGATCAACGATTACTTACAGGCAAATACATATGAAAGAGTTGCTAGTGAACCTACAGTGTATATCAAAAAGGTTAGTAATGATCTGATTATCATATGTCTCTATGTTGATGATATTATCTACACTAGCTCCTCTAACGATCTACTTGCTGAGTTCAAGAGTAATATGGTTAAGGAATTTGATATGTCTGACCTTGGAAAGCTTGCATATTTCTTGGGCCTGGAGGTGTCTCAAACAAGAAGTGGAGTATTTGTATCTCAAAAGAAATATGCAACTGAATTACTGAAAAGGTTTGGAATGTGGAAGTGTACAGGAGCTACAACACCAATGAACAAAGGAGAAAAGTTAAAGGGTAATGGCACCACAGAAAAGGTAGATGGGAAAATGTTTAGAAGTCTGGTAGGAGGCTTACTGTATCTTACTCATACTAGACCAGAATTGGCCTTTTCTGTTGGTTTCATTTCAAGATTCATGCAGAACCCATCATCTCAACATATTGGTGCAGCTAAGAGGATCTTGAGGTATGTAGCTGCTACTCTTGAGTTTGGATTGTGGTATGAAACAGGTGTTGAGGTAAGACTTGAGGGGTATACTGATAGTGATTGGGCTGGGTCAAGTGAAGATAGGAAGAGCATCTCAGCCTATGTGTTTTCAATTGGAAGCAGTGCAGTCGCATGGAGTTCAAAGAAGCAGCCAATTGTTGCTCTCTCTTCGACTGAGGCTGAATATGTGGCTGCAAACAATGCTGCATGTCAAGCAATGTGGATGAAACAGTTACTTGGTGAGTTTGGGTACAAACAGGAAGAACCGATTGTGATATACTGTGACAATGTGTCTACCATCTTCTTATCAAAGAACTCAGCTTTACACAATCGTAGCAAGCATATAGACATCAAAATTCATAAGATCAGGGACTTAGTAAGAGATGGGGAGATTGTTCTTGAACCTTGTTATACTCAAGACCAAGTTGCTGATATAATGACAAAATCTCTTGGCCCGGATCAGTTCTGTTATCTCAGGGAGTTGCTTGGTGTAAGAAAGATTGAATTAAGGAAGGGTGTTGAAGAGTAATTCAAGCTTTCTTAGAGGATGTTTCTGAACGTTGTATGAATAAGCATGCCATGCATGCACGTTAGTTTTGCACGTGGGTTTTACCTTTTCAAGTTTGTTTAAGTTTGTTTCGAGTCTTTAGTTAGATCCGGATTAATAGGTCTAACAGTTGGTCTTTGATTTGTTCTTTGTTTACGTTGCATGTACTCACTATTTAAGTGAACCGATCGTATGAATAATATTATCCCCTTTCAATCACTTTTTACTTGTTTAATCATAATCTGTAGTGTTCCAATTGTTTCAACACAAGTGACTGTCATTAGTTAATTTACTAATCGACAGTAGGTTTTTTGAGAGATTAGGCACCACCAAAATGTCTTGCAGACTAAGATTAGAAATATAAGTTTGACCAATATTTGAAACAGGAAGAGATTTACCATTCCCAAACGTGACCTTTGCATCACCCGAGTACGCCGAAGCTTTAGTGATGTTTTCGGGTAAAGACGTCATGTGACCGGTGGCCCCGGAGTCCACATACCAATCGGGGCCTGACGAGTTGAGACTGCACTGAGCATGAAAGGCTTTAGCCAAGTCACTGGCCACGACAGGAGATTGAGTGGCAAAGGTGGCTAGATCAGGACATACGTTTGCATAGTGGCCATCCTTGCGACAAAGTTGACAGTGCGGGAGGCGTCTTCCCCGACCATGACCACCCGAAAAACCACCACGAGAGGACCTGCCCCCACGACCACGAGACGAAGAGGAAGAAGAAGACCGTGATGATTGGGCAGTGAACGCAACAGTTGAAGATGGTGTGCCATGAAGCGACCGGAGAAAGAGTTCGTGGCTCACGAGACCGCACAAGAACCAGTGTAGTTTATCGGCATCATCAACCGGTTGACCAACCGCGGAGAGTTGATCACATATGCGCTTAAATAACCGACCATACTCAGCAACAGAGGACGATCCTTTGACGGTTTGCCGAACTATATATATACCCAAGTTAGGGGTCAAATGCAATAAAGCTTTTGAGTTTTAGTTTTCTCGATTGTGAATAAAAGTTTGAGAGTTAGCCTAAATTATCTTGTGTTCTATGTCAATTCACCACTCGAATATTATGTCTCGTACACCCTTACAAAAATTTACAACTCATGCTACTTATAAAATATGATGCATTTTGTATATTACAAAATTCCTACAAACTGAAATGTTCATTCCATACTTTTCAAAGGGATTATAATGTTCATCAATTTCCGATCCAATCATTTTGTTCATCGTATATTATGTCTCGTAGACCCTTACACGCTATATATTATTTAAATTATACAAACATATAATTCATAATTATAAAAACTTATCTTCTTACAAAAAATATTGTTACATCCATGAAGGTTTGACAGAATCAAAGTGATTTGGTGGTGTAGTATAAAAGGGCAATGACCAATGGATCTAATTATCACTTAAAGCTGCCTACTATCAGGAATGGGTGACACACAAAAACACATGTATTATGTGTTCATGAAATATGATCCTGAATATGACCGCCTTAAATCGAATAGGTCACGTTCGTAATTTCACCACTAATATCTTCATCATGATCATATGTGTGTTTAATTATTTGTATTTTGCATGCAGAACAAAGAGAGGAGCAATGGAGGTTGAAGTTTCCTTGAGCAAGAAGCATAATGACTTGTTGGCTAAGAAACTTGAGCCTGGAACCTACGACAAAACCTTATCTTTGTTCGTTGTTGATGCTTTTGCTGTTCAAATCACCGATGATCAGGTAACTTGTCGAGGACCAGAACTAGGGGAGGCTCTAGAGGGTTGTTGACCCTTTTATCAATAGAATTTTTCGGTTTTCTATACATAAAACCTCAGGTCTTTTTTAAAAAAAAAACATGACTTGAATTTTTTTAGTTGTAGTCAGTGGAAAAGAAAATCTTGCGATGACCCCAACTAAGAAGCTCTAGTTCTGCTGCTGTTTTTCTCTCTCTACGTCTCTCTTTCACGCGCACACTAACTATTTGGAATGTTGAAGATTATGATGGTTAATTAGGTTTGTGTTTGTGGTGTTTGGTCAGGCCAATGTGCTTAGATCTGCAGAAGAAGTGAGGGTGGTGGAGAAGAACCAAGAAATTGAGCTTGCTTGAAATATTGTTTATGTGGTTGGTTAAAACATTATTATTATTTTTTCTCTTAAAGATCTAGTTCTACGTACCTAGAGACTTGTGGAGTTGTGGCCTAAGATATATTATTGTTTGTTGAGTAGAATGAATGCTACAAAAATGGGTTGACCTACTTTTATATGCGTGTTTCGAAGACTTTTGGAATTACGTTGTTCAACTTTCAGGAGTCGTCCGGTTAGCTGCCAACCAAAAAGGTTGCAAAAAATAACAACCGAAACAAAATTGACCGTGAATTAGAGAACAAAATCAAATTGGTTGGAAAAAAGTCACCCGTTTAGAAATATAACATAAATTTTTTTTCAAACCTAAAAAATCAACAAGCCATTTACTCTATAAAAGAGAAGATAAGTGATACATTGTTTATAAAAAGTTGTAATACCTATTTTCATTACAGTTCGTTCATGTGGTTATTTTATCATATATAATCATTCAAATCGTAAATACTGTTATGAAAAACTATAGTTCTGAATTGGTTTATTTTTCGAAGAATCATAACTAGCATATTACAAGAGTTGTTAGAAATTAGAATGCTTCATGGTATTTCAATTAATTTCAATGATCTTCTAATCACTTTCCAATTGGCTTAAACTAACATTTCTTAATACTTTCATTATTTCATAGAGTGCAAAACCTCATACATTTTTGCGTTATCTTAAACTAACTGGGCCTTGCAGTTGCTAACGAGTCAAAAAGCCCAAGTTATACAGTCAACAAGCCCAATTGAAAACTCCACCATCAGGCATCAGCCATTCAGCCGCGCCAGCCGATATCATTTGGCGCGAGAAAATCAACCAACAAATATATTAGGGTTTCATATTTCACCCAAAAACAATCCAAATTATTGAATTCAATCAACTTTTTACCTACTCTTTATCTCTGATTCTGATCAAGAAAATGGCCTCAAAGCGATCACGAACAACAGACAGTGAATACGAACAAGCGATAGTACAATATTCTCCGGTGATCAAAAAACCTGAAAGCATTCCGGTGAAGTCTGATAATAATCGTAATTCGCCGGTTGTCGTCTTTGCTCATGGAGCTGGTGCGCCTTCAACTTCCGAGTGGATGATTAGGTTTATTCTTTTAACCTTTTGGTTTTGCTACATATGTATATAACTCTCCTAATTTTACTCGGTTAAGTACATTATATGCTGAATGAATTCACGTTGGACTCTGAATTCATGAAGTAGTGGAATTTAGAGACCGTGTTAAGTTTCAGAGTTGTTTAGGGTGGGCTTTTGGTATAATGTACGTTGAATGGTGAGATTGATGGTTAGTTTGATAGTAACCCTAAAATATGTTGCGTTCGTGTTATTGGGCTTATTGATTGGAGCCCTAATTTTTCTAATTCGTGTTGGGGAGTGGTTGCTTGGGTAGTATGCTAGTTGAACTGAAGTTGATACATATATATATCATGGTGTTGAAAATTGTAGTGACCGGTTTAACTTTTGTAGTCGAAAGTACCTTGAAAGTACTGTAGTGTTTTTTTTCTTCTCTTTTTTAACTAAAATTGCACTTGTTGTTAGCATAATGTATGTAATATCTACATGATTAAACGTTATATTTATTGCAATGATGAATATGTTTGTTATTTTTTCAAATATACAATTGTTAGTTTTGCAATTTGAAATGATTATAAGAGGGGCAAAGACATGTATGCACAGGTTGTCATTTTTGCTTACCATGAGATTTTTATTGAACACCAGGCTTGAGTTTTATGCAGATGGAAGAACTTGTTGGCCAATGCTTTAAATGCTGTCGAAGTTGTAACTTTTGACTACCCGTGTGAGTTTTCATATTTGTGTTTGATATATAATTCTCACATGGTGTTAGGGTAAGTAAGTATGGTTTCTGGCAGACATTAGTGGTAGAAGAAAGGCGGCACCAAAGCCAGAAAAACTGGTTGGGTTTCACTCTGATGTTGTAAGAAAGGTTGCTGCCAAGTACCCAGAACATCCTTTGATTTTGGCTGGAAAATCTTTGGGTTCAAGGTAATGGTTAAATGTTAACTGCATCATGCAAGGTTTGGTCTTTTTAAAATATTTCATTAGGGGTAAATAGTTGCAATTCATCACATATCCCTTAATAAGCTGTCGCTAAAAAGTGGCTCTTTAATTTTGGCAGAATCAGTTGTATGGTAGCTGCAGAGAGTGATATTGAGGTCTCAGCTGTAGTTTGCTTGGGATACCCACTAAAGGTGTATTTCTAAACTAATCCTATATTCGTTTGTTTTGGTTTTGTTTCTTTTATATGCAGGCTTTTTCGTGAGTCTGAATTTTGGGTTTACTTTGTTGGCCTTCAAACTTCTTTTGAGTAGGAACCATTTCTAATATTGCATTTTATATTATGACTGTCTACTTGCATAGTAGATACTTGATGGAACATGAAAAATGAAAATGACAAAATGCTGAATTGCTGGGCACATAGATGTCAGTTTGTAATGTTGCAATTGCTCAAGTACAGTTTTTTTGTTATTATTTTTTTGTTTTTTTGTTATGAATGCTAAAAAGATAGGGACACTAGAGAAAAAGATAAAGGTGTGAAAACTTCTCAATTACACATGTAAAATGGTATTTGACACAATAGATAATGCTGCAGGCCACAAATGGAGTCATTCGAGATGAGCCCCTATTGCAACTTACAGTTCCGATTATGTTTGTACAGGTAAAACACTTAAAAGTGTAAAAAGCTTTTCATTTATGTTCACTGTACTTAAGGGTTGTTGATACATTGCCATAGCTTTTACTTGGCCTGCTCTTTTCTTTCATTTTATTTTATTTAAATCTGATGTAGGGTGGCAATGATGGTTTCTGTCCGCTGCAATCCTTGGAAATGGTTAGGAAGAAGCTAAAAGCTGTAAACGCTTTGCATGTCATTGACAATGGTGATCATTCATTCCAAATCGCAAAGAAGAATCTTGAAATAACTGGAATGAGTCGTGAAGAAGCCGAAGAACGTGCTGCTGAAGCTGTTGCAATGTTTATTTCACAAATTACAAGTGAAAAGGTGATCAACAAGTCTGCAGTAAGTTTAGATGACTGATATTTTCTGTATATTCTAACTTATATCATGTTATCATAATAATCATAATTCTCTAGTGAAGATTACATAACTGGTTAGTTAGTCCTATTGTAGTGTACTCTTTTTTTATCTTGTTTTGACTCTTAATCCGGTATGAAGTGTGGTCTCTGTTCTTGATTTGTAGCTCATATGACCAGACATGGCCCTTTCTTTTTGTTGATAGCTAGCAGGAAACAAGTGAGTTAATATCTTTTATTAGGAAATAGCACACAAAGGAACAACAGTTGTTCTTACACACTAGTTTCAGTAAAGATTGACAACCACACGTGATTTTACTGAATTTAGGATATATATAATATAGTTATTATTCATATCTAGAGCGGTTCTCCACACCTTAGGTACGTTTCACATGAGCATCATTGTCACTGTCGCTGCTGCTGCTACCATCTTTACATTTACAGTCGTTTCCCTTCTTTCTTGAGTTTTTGTCTCTCTTTTTATGATCACCGATTCTAGGCCTGCAGTTGCTCATGCTTGATTCTTTGTGTTTTGGGCCAACTGGTTTTGGGCTATTTGTTTTTGGGCCAACCAGTTTTGGGCCAGAGTTGGGCCGATGCCCATTGTTGTGTTGATCATGGTGGTGCATCTGTTCAGCCACCTTCTTGTAAGCTGAATTCGCCATTTCTTTCATTTTGTTGGTGAATGAGTGTTCGTTTTCCTTACGTTGGCAGCACGAACAGGTGTTGTTACATTTGTTTGGTGCGTGTTGGCTGGTTTTGGTGTGGTCAACTGGTTTTTGGTAGCCACAAGTGTTGCATTTGGTCTGGGTATTGGCTGGGGCATGGCTGTAATGAGTGGTGTTTTTGGTGTGGTCAACCGGCCTTTGGCATTGGATTGAAGCCATTTGTAGTTTAGCTTATTCTTTTAGGCTTGACTGATTGATCAATCACACACATTGGAACACACTGATGCATGTTTTTATAGCATTCCGAAACTGGAATTGGATTCCCACTTCAAGAAACTGGAATTGGATTCCCACCCATCCCCAGAGAACGATTGTTTTTGTTTTTTTTTAGTGTTTTACATTAGCATTTTCTTACTGGAATTGGATTCCCACCATTGTTTACCGTCCTTTAATTCCTTTGAATCTTTCTTCATCCGGACAATTGGCATTGCATCTTTCTATAATTGAAAATTTCCAGTGCAGTGATGGTGACATCTGGGGGCAAAAGTTCAAACCGAACTTTCAAGAATTGTTGAACTTGATGAAAGGTAAAAGACATTATTGCTTGAACTAGCAGACACTTCAAGAAAATCTTTTATTTTAGTTTCATTTAAAAAGCTTTTAACTTGTGCTTACAATAAGCACTAATTTTCTGTGCCTATTCTATATATGCTTGGTAAGAGGAACCACCTTACACCCCTAACAATAGAATATTGAGGCATGATCCGTGTTATTATCATTTAATCATTGGTGGTAGAGAAACTTATTATAGTTGTAATCGATGATGTTATCTCCTTTTAACTCTGCATGTAAAGATATACCAATTATTTTATATTATTATTACTTTGTTTATTTATTAAATATCTCAATTTTTAAAAACAAGTGCATACATGATTAGAGAAAATGAATGTGGCTATGAATAAGTTATTAGTTTGGATTTTGTACTCATTTATTTCAAAAGGACTTTGATTACACTCATTGTTTTTTTTTCATTCATAACAATGTGTTTCGAATCATTCAAATACACTGATTTGTGACTAAAACTTGAGACATAACTGTCAACTGTTCAACAGAACCAGTTGAACATCATAAGCCAAATTACTGTTGGTTATCATCATCATTGTTAGGGGTCTCCTCCGCAACATTCTTTTTGTTATACTCTTCCAATTTCTTTTTGTAAGTTTCCATGGCTTCTGCAGCCTCTGCATTCCATCTTTGTTTTTCTTCTTCATTCAATTCCTGCACGCGGTTGGTTAATCACACTTGTGAGAAAATGAGAATGACAGATATATTAACATCAAACTTGCGAAAAATGAATATACCTTCCACTTCACAGAAATGAGAGCAGTGAGTTGTGCATTGCTGATTCCTGGCTTCTCTTTCAACAAATCCTTCCTTGTTTCTTTGCTGCTTGATGCAAAACAACGCGGTTATTAAAATGCGAATTAGGTTTCAAGGAACTTACTATTTGCTTCAAATCTAGAGTTGCGATTCAAATAATCGATTTCGGGTGTCAGTGACCCCAAATTTATTCAACTCCTGAAATGGTATCAATGAAATTACCTGAAAAGGAGGAAAGAAGATGCAGGGCGCTTGGGCTTGTTAGGATCATCAATCTTTTTGTTCTTCTTCTTGTTTTTGTTTTCCTTTGTTTTCTACATTTACACAACCAAATTTAATACAAAATTACAGACAAACAAACGTGCATAGTACCATCCGAGGACAGACTACTATCAATGAGACCCCACTACTCAAACTAATCTAGTCTTAAAACTATTAACGCAAACCTTAATGATTGTTTCGGTTTTCTCTTTCTTTTTAAGCAATTGTAAAGCTTCCTGCTTTAAGACTTTCAAAAGCTCATCTTCTTGCTTCTTGGCAATTTCAGCTTCATTTTCTTTATTCTGCTTGTAAATCTCCATTTCTTGAGTGTATTTTTCGTTGTTTTTCTTTGCCACTTCTTCGTAACGAGCCTTTTGCTTTTCTGTCATGTTCTTCCATTCTTCCCCTGTGATCTTAGCAATCTGTCAGCACCAAACATGAACAAAAGGCATGAGTTTTCACAAAGAGAACATCAAAATTGTTTAATTTGATCCTTTAAATCAAATTACCTCAACCACACTCTTGTTTTCAGCTATTAGAGCTGCGCGTCTTTCATTCATAAACAAGAAATACGCAGACTCTGGACGCTTCGGCTTTAATGGATCTTTCTCCTTCCTGTATTCAGAAAAAAGAAAGGTCATTAAAATTAAAAGCTTGCAATAACCCTATGTTACAAAAACCAATTGGACCCATTGATTATTACTTGTTCTTCTTGCTATCGCCATCTTTCTCTGCTTCTTGTTTGAATTGCAGATATTGTTCAAGCAATTCCATAGCCATTTTCTGCTTCTGTTCTTCTTCCAGTAGCTTCATAGCTTCATTTTCTCTTTTCTCGTTACCCACGATTTTCAAATAAACCGCCTTCTCGGTTTGATATTTCTCCTCATAAGGCTTCTTTTCTTCAGGGGTTAATGTCTTCCATTTTGCCCCCAAAATGTTTGCTACTTCACTGAACTCTGCTTCAGGGTTTTCTTTCTTGACCTGCAAAAATCATAGAAATGCATCAATATTATCAATCTATTAAACCTAAGATGTTTCACCTACACAAATATGATGAAGTTAAAGAAAAGATTGATGCTTGCCTCAGTCCAATGCTCTTTGCACCACATGATGTAAGGTGTTGCAGGTTTTTTAGTTTCTTGTCCATTCTTCTTCTTCTTCTTCACTTGATCGTTGTCTTTTAAAGATTCCAAGGTGGGGAGTGTCTGAGATAGATTAAAACCCTAATTTAAATTTCCCAATTCAAGATACAAAACCCTAATGCTAGAATCAAGAACTCTTATTGCAGATGTTGAAGAGATGATGAAAATCCTAAAATTTTAAGTTTCACAACAATTCCCAAATCAAGATACAAACCCAAGTCCCATAAACAAGAACTATCATAAATCATGTTCATTTTCCACAAAACCTACAATCAATTATCACAACAGATTATCAAAAGCCAAATTTGAAGATCCCAAGATGTTCCAATTCAAGATACAAACCCAAATCTCATCACTAACCCTAGAACCAACATTCAAGATTCTGTCAATTATTTAGATATCAAAACAAATTGAAATAAATATTATAAAATTTTAGAAAGATCTTATCAAAAGGGATGGTGATGTACCATATTGGGTTTGAATTCCTTCAATTTCTGTAACTTCTTAAGCTCCATTTTAATCTTTTCTTGCTCTCTGTTATGTGACTCAAGTTCTTGATCCTTCAACTTCAAAAGCTCCTCAGCCTGTTGCTTCTCAAGTGTCATCTTTTCAAGCTTCTCTTGCATTTCTTTCAACTCTTTCTCGAACAAATCCGTTGCAGTGTGCTGCTTTTTCCCTTTAGATGATTTTTTGATTTTTGGAGATTTGTGTTGAGAAAGGTTCCTGGAGTTCTCTTTTCCGGCAGAATTCTCCGGCAACAGTGGTGGCTGAGAGATTGCTCCGGTAACAATGTTGGATTCATTGGGTGAACA
Source organism: Flaveria sonorensis (assembly GCA_025506505.1). Classification (NCBI taxonomy): domain Eukaryota; kingdom Viridiplantae; phylum Streptophyta; class Magnoliopsida; order Asterales; family Asteraceae; genus Flaveria; species Flaveria sonorensis. The sequence goes on from CM046437.1 coordinate 67,735,324, forward strand.
GGTTTTTGGGTTCAGTGGCTTTCTGGTTCTCTTCTTTGTCGGAATAGCATCGAGATTTGCGGTTGCAACATCCGCCATTTGTGTGGTCGATTCAGGGTTCAAAGGTGTTCTTTTTGTTGGTTAGAATAGCAGCCTGCAGTGATCGTCTGATTGAGGGTTTTAAAGGAAGAGAAGGTGAGAGTTATGGTGGTGTCTCTAACGGTTATATTTGTGAATTTAAAAGTTGGACAGAATTGAATAATAGTTATTCTAAAAGTTTGAAAATTTTACCGTTAAATTTGCTTAATATATATTATTTTTTATACCAGCTAACACAAATAGACTAGGTTTAGGATTGCTTATTTTGATTGAAAACTACTTTTGATAGAAATAACTTATTAATTTATGACTTTTCAAAGAAAGTTTTTAAAAAAAACGTTTGCCTTAGCTTATAAATAAAAAGGTTGTATAATGATAAAAAAGGACATACTTTTAAAAATGAGAAGAGTTAATAGGAGTTAATAGATAGGGATAATAGGAAATTAAATTAAAAGAAGTTTTTAAAAGTCAATAAGTAACTCTTTTTACTTTTCAAAATCTCCTTTTTACTCTATATAAAATGTTAGTCTGAAAAGTTATTTTGGGATTGTCAAATATTTTTTTAACTTATTAACTTCTCAAAAGTTATTAAGTCAAAGTATGTGAAAAATAAACAATCCTAAACATGCACATAGTCCTTATTCTAGATCTTCTTAATACGGTAATTGTACAACCCTTCTTCGTATGATATGTGTTATCTTAAATGGGTCAAGCTATCTGTATCTTAGTCGATACCACACCCCTAACCATCTTAGAATGAAAACTACAACCGGGAAAACCCTTTAACTCAACCCAGAGCATATTTGCCCCGAGCAAGACTCAAACTCATAACCTCACATATGAAAATTATGATGCTACCGCTAGACTAAAAGTTTTTATGATACTCTTTACTCCTAAAGATGTACTTATACTACTATAGTCATTACACCTTCACTTGGTCGATTTAAACCCAAAATTTTTGTGTTAACCCTAAATTTTTGTGTTCTGATTAATATGGTGTCCAAAGTAACATTTGTAATTATCTCACATTTTTTGGAGGAGCTTTGTTTGATATCATAAAAAAGAAAGATCTACGAATCATGGCGTAAGAAAAATATAAGAGAAAATTCTCAAAATATCCATATGACCACCTTTTTCTTTCGAAATGCCCATTTGACAAAATCATTCCAAAAAATATCCCCACACTACAGAGTCGTCTTCGACCATAGAACAGAGTTGTCTAAACTTAAGATTAGCGGCTCAGATGAAGACACACGTCAAAATAGGGTCGTTGCGAAGCCTTGTTTATGTTCGTCTGAACTTTCGTAAGTTCGTCCGAACCTTTTTATGTTCGTCCGAACTTTCGTTAGTTCTTTGAACCGTCTGAGCCTTCAAACGACCCCATTTAGACATGTCGCTTCATCTGAATCACTTATCGTGGGTTTGAACAAACTTGTTTTGTGGTCGCGACGCCCATGTTGAAGTAGGGACATTTTAGGAGATGATTTGGTCAAATGGACATTTTGAACGAAAAAATTAGTCAAAGTTTCATTTTCAGAATTTCCTCAAAATATAATCCTTTTCACATACAAATGGAACAAATTATATAATCCTTTTCAAATACAAAATGGAACAAATTATATATTATATAATCCTTTTCGCATACAAAAGGAAGAAATTATATACTTTGGTTCTTCCACATAATTAGTCTAAAATTGCTTATTCTTCAAATTAGATATCTATATGGAATGAAGGCTTAAGTACCCTAACAAATCAAACATTATTGTCAAAGCTCGTTTACCTCACATAAAAACATGTTTATATTTAAACATCACATCCCTTACTCGGATTGCTCTTATTGTAAAATATGTTATTTAGGGCACCAAATTCGAATTTTTCCAGTTTTATATGCCTAAAAATGTAAATTTGCACTCTAAAAGTGTGTTAAGACATGTTTGTTTTCATGAAATAAAGACAAAAAAGTTGAAAACGAATTAAACAAACAAAAGTTAAAAATACTTGATCAAACTGATCCTTTATATGGGCTTTATAATAAACAAGCACAAGTCTCTCAAGTCTATATGACCATCATATAATTCACTACCAAAATCCAACAGCAAATAATCCACAACACATCCCTGAAAACAAACATCTAATCAGACTTCTAAATCCTAAACAATGGTGGAAACAACATATAACTTCAAGAGGCATATACATACCAATTGAGTTCTTAAACACTATTCACAAGCCTTTGCATCAACCATTTACCACCAAGTTCATCAGCAAATCGTTCCAACTGTCGATTGGCCCAGGCAAACACCAATGCAGACAATCATACTGAACTTTAGCATTCTTATCTTTAGCAAAAGGATAAGAATGTCTATACGGGCCAGGATGCCCGTCTGGTCTCGCCAATGAAGATGTCACATCAAGAAGTTTCAAGTTCATCCCCTTTTCAGAAAACCGTTCTTCGGCTTGTGAAATTTCTGGTAATTCAATACTTCTAAGAATTCTATTCAAATCGGCCAACTCAAATTCACCTTCTTTAGCAGGCATCGTTCTATCACAACTCCCACCAGTTGACCATGATCCGTTTTCAAAGTGGTCTGGGTTGAAGTTCTGTAAATGATCATACTTTTAGTGTTGGAATTCAGAATGAATTCAAAAGATTCTTCAAGATCTTTTGGTACGCGAAATTGAAGCCAAGATCTGTGTAGTTCTTTCCTTCGCACCCATGGCAGCCTAAGATGGAATTGTTTCATAGTAGATTGCTGTTTTGATGAACCATTTACCAGAGGAAAATAAGATGTAATCCCATGTGTGAAATTGTTCGGTCCATGTTTTGTCAAGAATATCAATGTGGAGTTGAATCTCTGAAGATGAAACACCATTTATGTCTTCAAAAATGTCGGCTTTTGCAAGAAAAGGTGACCACATAACCGAAACTGTAAGATTGTAGGAAGGAAAATGCCATTTTCTGTTCTTGTACTCTTTATCATGGTAAAGCTCAACAGCATCTTCTACCTGAAGAAGACATGTATAAAACAAAATTAAAAGTTTACAGATGTATATGGTAAGATGTATGGCGATGTATCACTATAATTCTTAAATATACACAACTGCAGTTTGTTTGAATCTGCAAGATCCAAAATTCACATTTTTTGCATAAAATTTATCATTGCATATCAAATTAACATGATTTGAAATGTCATTCAAAGACTTTTTAAGAAAACAAGAACACTAAAGATGCATAGAAAGAAATGCACCACAGAAAATTCATATAAGTGGGCAAGTTTACCTGAGACAGAAGACAAAGGAACGATTGAAAATGATTCCGAGTAATCGAATCACCAACAAATGCCCATGATTTATCCCTCATCATTTCAAGAAACCTTTTTGCATCGAAACTAGGCAATTTACAAGCTTTAGGACTCCATTTCCAGTATATATACCCGTGTCAGGTCTCCCATTTCCCATACAATTTTGATGACTTTCAATCCATCTACAAGTGTTGTTTGTGTATGCTGGACTGCCCGAATTCGGTATCCATTCACCATCAGAGACATCACACTTCTCTGATTCATTATCTTCACAAGAATTTACACATACCACATTCAGTTTCAATGCATAATTTAATCACTAACAAGCATCAAATCATGTGCCAGATGCATAAAGACTAGAGCTTTAGCAACATCAATGACAAATATGCAACAGATTCAACAAAAAGTTACTCAATTTATCTCACTGAAACACATACATTAACTCATTAGTCATTTCTATGGCAGAAACACAGGTAAATGCAGATCAATAAGTGAAAATCACTCAAATCTTAATTCAATTTCATGATATACAGACCATAACCGACAATATAAGAAAGAACCCAACAGCAAAAACAGAACCTTTAGGTTGAAATTGCTTCAATTCTTTAGGGGATTCAACAAAATCTGAAGGAATCGGCTTCACAACGGTCTCCACACCAGGGGTAATAATATTATCATCAGCAACATTAGGGCTCTCATTGGATGATTCCGAGAAAAGAAGCCTGAACCCAAACCCCACAAGCAAAATCGAAATCGCTAGCTTGAAAACGAAGTGATTCTGCTTATAATACACTGATCTCCCCCAATTTTGCTTCATCTTCTTTCCCTTTGCTCACAGTGGTTTACAGTGAATCGATAAGGGTTATTTTGATCGCAAATGGAGGGTCATAAGTTTATGAAATGAATCAGAATCTGACAAAGGGTACCGACAAATGACGAGATGGGGTTTCTTGATCGACAGTTGGGAGATTGAAGTGAATTATTGAGAGAAATTGATAAACAAATGGGGGATGAAATGTATGGATCAAAGATTATTATTAGGGCTTTTATTGGCATGCATTTTTTTTATTCCAATTTAGGCAAAAATCTAGGGTTAAGTTCATAATTATGTAAATGTATGATGTAATTATGACAACGGATGTTAATGGGATGGACTGGTGGAGGTGTTTTTTCACACGGATCTCTTAATTTTCACTTTCGTAAACTTGAAGATTATCAAAAGATTCGTTATGTTCTTTTTTTTTTTTTGAGTTCATTTTCTTATACGTGTTGAGGTGAGTCTTGAAAAGATTTGAGATGTTATGGTAATAAAAAAACTACGACGGTTGGAATGTGAGCATAGTTGGGCGGAAGACTAATGGTTGGAGGGATTCGTAAGAATTTTAAAACCAATCTGTTGTATGCGGTTGTGGTGTGTTAAACGTTTGGGTAGAAGATGTCAGTTCACTTGGACTCGAATGCGCCTTCGGTCTATATTTTTTGATGATTTATTCTCTGGATTTTGTGAATTTTTTGTTGGATTTCATAGTGTATATTTTTAAAATAGTAGATGAGAAGTATTTGAGAATGATGTAAAAAATTTAGTTATTAGTTAGTATTTATAGTGTAAGAAAAAAATTATGTTGATATAACCGTTTGGGGGTGGGGTGGGAGCCAACGGCTCTATTTTTACTGTTGACAACGGTCACAATGGTGTTAGGAACGACGTAGTTATGCCGTGAAATGGAGGGAAGACGCGACGCGGGGATCGACGGAGCGCTGCCTCTCGTCGTGGGTTGCGGCATGTTGTATGGTTTGGAATTTGATTTTTCATGAAGTATCCGGTTCATGGGTTTTCTTATTTCTATTTTTAAGTTCAAATTATAAATTTTCCCCGCATGATACGGCGTGTCTGCAAACTTTGTTTTGTGCGTTGAGATGGCAACACTAAAATGATTTCGTACATAAAGAAACAAATGAAGTTATGACGACTCAGTTTTTGAGATAAGAACTTAGATTAAAATAATAGTATCATGGCTTACACGTTGCAACGTTAACAAGAGTTAACATTAGGACTGTAAACGAACCGAACATTTAACGAATAGTTCGTAAACCGTTCGACGGAAAGTTGATCGGTGTCGAAGACCCGATCAAATAAGAAAAGAATTTTGCTTGTTTTATGATTCCTAAATACCTTAACTAGTTAGGGTAAATAGGGTGTCAATCCCACGAGGAGTCCGTGGATGGTGTCACGCGTAACTGATTCAAAATTTACTTACTTACTATTGTCACTAAACTGTAAATTAGAACTAAATGAAATTACCAATAAAAATAATCACTTTATGAAGCAAGACGAAACTTGGACTTGGTTGAAACTATTGCGATGAAAAGGGATCACACCCGGGTTTCAGGAATGTAAATGAATATATAGCTAATGTTTTACCCAATCTTTAAGTTACATAGACATAACATGTTTATCACGAATGTTGAAAAGTAATTGCGAACTTGATATCCAATTATGTAAATTAACTAGTAAACTAACAAATGCCACAATCTAGAAACTTTATTTGCAATTACCAATTAATGAAGATAACCTAATTACTACTCAATGGTTAACAATATAAAACTGATAACTTGATAAGTAATAATCAAATCAACTAACACGAATCTTTAATCAACACATCTTTCAAAACACATAAACGAATAAAAGTTGTTAAACAATCAAAGATTATGTCTTGACTAGGTCAACACATACGCATGCATCATCCAATCACAAACTGTCCACCCAGGGATGATCACGGGTGGTTTAGCCTTGCATCTTCATTATAATCGCTTCAATCTTGTCTTTTTGCATACGAATCCTCGATCACTTGATGATTAGAGAGGGTTTTAATGACTCAAAAATGCTCCAAGATTCGTTCTTGGGGTTGGGGGCAGTATGTTTTCGAAACCCTAATGTTAGGGTTTAAATAGGTTTTGAAATTTGAAACAACCCCCAAAATATCGCCTTAGACCGTAACTTACGGCCTATAGGACGTAGGTTACGACCTACCTTCAACCAGACGGCCAAATCTTCTGTCTTACGGAGTTCACAGACGGTGTTGATACAGGGCCGTAAGTTACGGCCTCAGGCCGTAGCTTACGTCCTCCCTGCAACTTGCACAGTTTTCTTTATTTTCAGCACCTTTCAACCCGTAGCCTTCGTATCCTTTGTATCCTACTCAAATAATGTCCGTTAAGCTTCATTTATCCTACATTTTAAACACGCAACAAAGTAATATTGTTCGACATATAAAATATATTAAAAATGCAATATTAACTATACTAAGTGCATGCATATTAACCAATCATCAAAAGTTCGTTTATGTTCGTTCATTTATTAACGAACGAACATGAACAAGAAATTCTGTTCGTTTATTTAAATGAACGAACATGAATAGATGTTGCATTCGTTTATTTATGTTCGTGAACGTTCGATAATATGCTCGTTAATGGTCATTTGTGTTCGTTCATTTAAAAGTTATGTTTGTGATAATTATGTTAACGTTAAAATGACAAATTCATTAAAGAAATTAGTAAAAAGAAAAAAATGTTAATATATAGCTAATCTTGAAAAACGAATTTTAAAAAAGAAAAACTAAGAAAAAGAAATAAAGAAGAAAACATGATTTTACCCCTGAAGTCAAACTCGCGCCACCAAATTAAGAAGAAGCGTAGCTTGTCAATAAACTAAGGGCAAAGTTATGTTTTGAATTTGCAAAGAATCGTATTTTATAAAAATAAAGAAGAAATGAAAAAATAATGTCCTCATTCCATTGGTTCGAACCACGGTATTGGGTTTAAGATTAGAAGCAATAAACCACTGGACTACTGGAGTAAGAAGCAAATTATGTTATTACTTTGTGAGAATTGTATTTGTCCACAGTTGAGATTGATAAAATAAAAAATCCCACCGACCTTTGTAAATGTGGTATAGTAATATATTACTTTATGATTTCTATCACTTGAAGTGTCATTTTAAACTCACCTTAAAACTGACTTGTTATAGTTAATTACTAAATTACAATACTAAAAGTTTCATTTTTTTGAAAAGTTAGGTTTCTAACAACCTTCAAGTATTATTTTAATTCTTTAGTTAAGAAATATGTTAATGTCCGAACGCTTATAATTTATTGACGTTATTAATTGAATTTATAAATTTGATGTGAGTCCGAATCCTTACGATATATATTAATATGTGGTATGAGATCGTTTTGGGTATTCACACGGGTATCGCTTGTTATCATACCCAAGATAATATTTTTAAGTAACACCGTAAATCCTGTCCCTTTATATCTGTGTAATGTATTTTAACCCCTTTCAATTTTTTTAAATCTAAAAGGATAAAGTCTTTATGAACCAATTTTTGTAAGCTTGTTTGAATGGGTTTAGTTTTATAACTTTTAGCGAACTTATTAAACTAATTAAAAGATTAACTTATGATTAGCATTTCTAAATATTACCAAACAAACAATTTAATGATCCTGCAAGAAAAAATATGCTAATTTTGGTTACATAACATATATATTTCTTTGAAAATCTGTTCATAGATACTTTTAATAAATGAATCTCGCATGTGCGTAAGATATGTACTATTCTCGATTAACGGTATTATGATGTGAAGTAAAAATGTTTATTATTAACTGATTAAGCATTTTAATCACATACTAGATTCATTTATTAGAAAAACACAACCACATACAACAAATTATGAGATATGAGTAGATCTTTACATGTATTTAAAATAATATAAAAAAATAAGATATAATAAGAAACAATAGTACATATCACACATGCAAAATATAAAAATTTTAATTAGAAAATAAAATAAAATAAAACAAGCAAACAACATAAACATTTATACTTGTACTGACTAGATATAATAAGAAAGAAAAAAAATATGGTTACACACTTGCATAAGATGTTCAACCGTTTTGATAATACTATAGTTAAAGGTGATTTTTTATTAAAGGAACTAATTACTAGAAGGTGTAGACGTCAAGCTTGTAACTTGTTATAGTAACATAATGATTACGGGTTCCTTTTATTATTATGTTTTTCTTATCCGATATAGTGATATGTTTGTAACTTGATGGAATGGAGGAAATAAGCAAGTGATAGGTGGGATTGTGGAACGGTATCTCATGGGACTTGTGTGAAAATGTTTTTTATTTTTTAGTCTAATTGTAACTTGTTAATGTATAGTATGAAGTTAGGACGTCTCTACATTACACGTAACACATACAAACGTTTTAGCCTTTAATTTTTAGGGTAGGGTTATACTAAAAAAATGTTTAATCTAAAAAGGCTAAGAAAGATTGTGGGCTTAACACGTGTCCTTCTATTGTTTTAAATAGAAGGGTATTTTTGTCATTATGTCAAATAAGTCAGCTCATTTGTCTTATACGTTCATGTTGGTCCACTCGATCGATAATACAGTGCAATTGATTGATAAACACAAACAAATCTCACTGATACCACAAATATCAATGATATTGATGAACAATATAGATCAAACATTATAAAATATAGATGAACAATATGAACATTCAATAAAACCCTTGTTTGATCTGAATTTGATTGCAAAAGATATTACAAAATGAAAACTCCTCAATCAATGGCTCATTCAAGCTCTCCTAAACTAGTTGTCACTAATCTATATATAATGATAATATGCACTAATGACATATTAAGCCCCTATACTTAGACAAATTAGATAAAAGACATATAAAATATAAAAGAGACTAAAACATAAATAAATATATTTTGTTGACACAAAATATATTTATTAACAATAAACTCCTAGTCATTTATCTTCAACGTCTTGACTTGGTTCTTCATCTCGAACGCGTCTGTTTGACTTTTGCGTTGACTTTGACTGTGTTGATAATATAGATTATCATTTTCAGACCCAACAGTTCATTGTGTCAAATACCAGATTATTGTGTCATATATTTTACATCATTTGTTATGTGTATTAATCAGCGTGTTTTACGTTTTAGATCATTTTTTGTTATTTTTATCATTGTCTTTATAGATTATAAACTTATTATCTATGATTGTGTTTTACAATTAGAAGACACAATTATATACTTTCACCAATCTAGTTTTCAAAACTCATAGTGTTAAAGATAACACAACGTGTTATTTTTGTTATTGTTTTTTAATAGATTATATAAACTTGTTATTATTCATTGTGTTTTACCATTAGAAATACACAATGATTTTATTTTAACAATGTATTTTTGAAAACTCATATTATTCAAGATAGCACAATGACGATCAAAAGACGCAATAAGACATTATGTTATTTTGTCATTGTTTTTAATGTATTAGATTAATTAGTTGTTAATTTATTATTGTATTTTACATATTAGAGATACACAACAATGTTATTCCATCATTATATTTTTTAAAATTCATCATTCTAGAAAAAACACAATAGTATTCAAAATTAACACAATAACCAACAAAAAACACAATAAACTGCACTAAAGACACAATGACGAGATATGAGCTTAAAAACGTCAATTTTTTTTAATCTTTTATATAATAATACTGTACTCGTTTTAATGATAAAAAAGCTTGTTTTTATAGTGTAATTTTTATAAAAAAATATTATGGTATATAAAAGTTATGAACGTTTAAAAAAATGGAAGAACTTGCAAAAAGTCAACAAAATTGGCTATTCTAAAATACATCTCTAACAAACTTTTCTTTAAAATTTAATCTCAATCATTGATTAAGAATGTGGATTGTTGAGATTACTTACTTTTTAGTTTTAAAAGACTTTCGATTTGAACATTTCTTTGATTTTTAAGGGTCCTTGAATTTATAAAAAAACTATTCTTATCTATATTTTAAAATAAGAATATGTGTGATAATAATCCATCAATTTATGTTTTTCTAGAAAGAAATAAGAGTAAATAACAAGAGGTTTGAAGGATATTTATGAAGTTTTTGTAATTGTTTTAGATGAAAGAAAGATTTGTTAATGAAGAAAAATTTTGTAGCTGGAGAAGATATTGTAGTGGCACATATTGATTATTGTTTGAGGTTGATACTTCATGATTTTTTTTATACAAACAAAAATGAATATTTTTTTCTTTACATCGATTTCAAAATTTGCTTTAGACCCCAAAATATATAAAGCCGACCCTGGTAAGGTATAAACGTACCGGCCTTACCTATGTTCTAATCTATATGGGCATGTTTAGCCTTTAACGGACATGTAGAAAACCTTATATGTTTGTATAAATATCTTCAAAATAAATACATGTCAAATCAACATGGACATTTTTTGCGTAGGTTGTCTATACTATATTATAATACATATAAAAACGATAAAAAGTAATTTTACATAAAATTTAAGACTTAGAGTAATTAAAAGGTTAAAACACATTACAGTCTTTTAAAGCTAAACCAAAAGTTTTTTTTCTTTTTACCTTTTTAATTTGTCTTCCATTGTGAAGAGTCAATATTCTTAGAGCAAACCACTATAAGTCAAAAGGTCTTATTACTTGAGAAATTGTACCATGCATGCTCTTCATGTTTTCTTGGCAGTTGGGTAAACAATAAGCAGCTTGAAAAAAATTCGGCTTGAGAATGACTCAGTTCTAAATTAGTTGAGCCACTAGCTCACTTTGTAGACTCGTCGAGCCTAGCTAGGCTATACTCAGCTCTTGTTTTTCGCTGCAGTGTGCAGGCTCCCTACTAGTTACTATACTATGCAAATACGACAGACCATTCGATGTAATGCCAATTTAAAAAAAATTGAATAGCAAATGTATAACATGATTCGGAAGTTAAGTGTTATTTTAATTAGACTCACATATCTGTTTCATAACCTTGACCGCACCCCCAACCCCCTAAAAAACCCATAACTAAGAAACCTTCTAGCTTAACCCAAAAACATTTTGTTACAAGTGAAACTCAAAACCAAAATCAAAACCTTCCCATTTTTAATTTTCTTGAGTATTTCATTTTCATCGGTTAAACTTAAATCATTAGTATAAATAGAATTAAATAGAAAAAGTAAATAAACTACATTCTACGTCAATTATGGAGTCACTACTCACAAGCAAGTGACCTGACAACCACTCCAGCTGATATTATTTATCTAACAATTCTAAATAAACTTAGATATTATATCACAAATTAAGATAAAATGAAAGTCATCAAATCTATTGGTAATAACTAGTGTTTAATCTTCATGTATGATTGCTTTGTACACTGCTGGAATAAGCATTAACTGTATATCTGTAGTTGAATGTTCAATTCTTGTTCAAAACCCTAGGTCGATGTCGGGGATCAATGACGATGAGGTTCGTTTCATCTGAGATATAGCGCCAATGATGATGGGGATAGCTTCATTTGAGACGGAATGACATGATGAGGGTCACGATTATGTGTTACTTGGTGTTGGTATATTCTATCAATGAGGCGATGATGCGGGATAAAACAATAGTCTTTGGTGTTTTGGTGTGGCAATGGTATCGTTTGCAGACACATCGATGAGGCGTTTTTGAGCCTTCAAATGCCATCGGTCATTATTGTTGGTAATGTGTGTTAAATTAAGAATAGAAGGAACATTGATTTACAAACTGTTATTGCATCAACCTACATTGTTCAATGGCCCTCGATTCTGGTTGTTTTATAACCATTCAATTGTAACTTTTGGCACTTGAATAAATATGGGTGATAGACGATGACGATAAACGATTGGCCATTGACATTGTTGTTTTGGCGTGGTAAACTGTTAGTTTGCAGACACAACAAACTGGTATTTCCAAACCTTTTATCGAGTTGTTTATGTATTGAATCAACCCCGCTGTGAAGCGTGGGGGAGAAACAACTAGTTTTGAGAATGAAATAATCCTAAGTTCCAAAACCTCCACATGACACACTGAGAGTCATATAGAAAAATGAAAAACCGGTGTAAAAGTTGAGGATGCATTAGTTCGAACGTGCTTGCAGCCTCTGAATGCATATGACTTTTAACACCAACACAATATCCACTCTATTTGCTCTTTACCAAAAACAATATCTATAACTAACGTAAAAATAAAAAAAAAATTTAAATTACCGTAGAAACCGACATATGTTTATAATATATATAGTAATTTTATAATAAATTGAACTCGTGCAATTTTTTGAAATAATGATTCTGTTTTTTTTTTTTAGTTTGAGTACCTATTATTTTATTTATTTTAATGATTTAATAACAATATTAGAACAAAGAAAATACTAGCTTTAAAAACACGAAATGGAAATAAAAATACCTGCACTTTTAATGATAATAAAATACAAAAGCACATGTTTCTGACTTAATCTTGACCTACTCCGTGACATCCAATGCATATATTCCTTCTGTATTAATAATTAAACTGTTGGAAAGATTTCCGACTTTTTTTTATGTAATAACTTTTACAATATTATTAATTAACAGTAGCAATTAGTAATCATCGTTAACTCGTTAGTGACATTTTATGTGTAATTAAGGTGAGATTTGACAGATCTAGCTAGATATCTACTTAAGGGTGTTTGTTTTGATTCTTAGAAAATTTAAATTGTTCGTAGAACCATCATTATCACCTCCTTAGAAAGGCATCGACGAAAGACGTGGCATAGGTGAATCTCGGTGGAACTCTGGTACCGCTGCGCGTTTGGTGTGCCATCACCGATGCACGTCATGTCCCCCTTTACTCATTTTCGAATTAGAAACGATAGTATTGTTGTTCCCCGGTAATTAAAAAAATAATAAGTTATTTATTTTAATTTACCCTATATAAACCAACGAATATCAAACTTATTTTTACACATCAAAAAACAATTTTTCTTCTACTCAACTTCAAAAAAAGCATTCACTACCAAAAATATATGGATCCCAACAATCCCAAAAACCCGAATATCTTCGATGTCAGCGTGAACTATCATTCGTACATTGAACTAGGGATTTTTTTTCTCACCCGCCCAATTGACATGAATCAAGCAATAATGGTACCAAATCTGGTTCACAAACCGGATCCCGAAGCACCTCTGAAAGCCAACCCAACCCTGAAAACCAAGCCGTCCATCAAATTCAACTTGAATCTATTTTTATGTTTTATTAATAATATGCAAATTTTTATTTTGTTTTTATTTTTGCAACATTATGTAATTTTTTTAATTATTAGATAGAAATTTGGTCCATATAATCTATTTCTCTACTTCTCTAAAATTAACAACCTGAAAATACCGTTGATGTATATTCTTGTGGCCTATTTGCACATAAACTATGTTTGTAGTTGTATAAAATACCGTTATGACTTTAATATTTGATATATATGTTTCATTTGGGTATTGAACTTATACTATATTACATTGTGCAGCCTTATGATTATATAAAACACGATAATGATATTATTTGACCATAAGAATTATTAGAAGTATTTTGATGAAAAGTATATTGTAGTGGTTTAAAGTATATATTAGTTACACTTATGATATAATAAATGGTATTATAAGTATACTTGTTGTGCATGCGTGATAGTATTAGAATATTATGATAGCATTAGTGAATTATTACTTCTAACATGATTCTGTTAGAGTATTACAAATAAATATACGTTTATTATCTATATAAGATGATCAACACATCCAAGTTAGAATTGAGAGGTGAAGATAAAGAACACCCTTGAAGTGCTTTTGGGCTGATGTGAAAGATACATCAGGAGAAACTGAGATGTGACGATAAGATAGAGGAAAGACCGTCCATAAAATTAGAAGGCGGGTTTGTAAAGGAGAAGGAAATAGAAAAGAGACGCTGGTAAGATAGAAGAGAGAAACAGAAAATATAGACGCGTGGATTTGCTTGCGCCTCTTTGGCTCTCTCCCTTGGTGGTGATTTTAGGATGCTTTGCACCTAATTAAGTAATTAGGATTAGTTAGCTATAGTTTTGGACGTCACATTATATTACTGTTAAATATTGGTTATAATAGTGGAATATTGACGTATAGTGTATTAGATTAAAAACTCATGTATTACATGGCTAAAAAAGTTCTAACATATTAAAATCATTATACTTTATTAATATTTTGTATGTTACTTGTCATTAGGGATGGGAAAAAAAACTCGAGCGCGGTAGGTATACCCAAAACATATGGGACGAGTATACCCGAAGTCCGATGGGTGTTCGGCCGGGGTATGGAATTAGTTTTAAAACTTTTTGCAGGTATAGGACAGGAATGGGGTTAGGTAATACTCCGCCCGATTACCCGAAACCAAATATTCATTTATCCGAACATATACGCGAAGCTCTTTAATTTTGGATATGAAAGCAAAATAAACTAATTTTTTTGAATATGAAATATGTATTTTGAATATGAAACTTTATGATATGAAAATATTTATTGCTAACTTGTTGTGACTATTTGGATATGAAATTTTAAAACACTTATATGTTGTAATTGTTTTAAAATCTCAATGAGAAAGTTTAAGCTACTTGTTATAACTATTTTTAATATTAAATTTACCAAATGAAGATCTTATTATAGTTTTTATTACATGAAATTTTATAAAGATGATCATATTTAATATTTAAAATAGGGTACTTAAATATATAAAAATATAATTGTATCAATGAACCCCACAACCCGACAAGGATTTGTCAATACCCACGGATATACCCGTAACCCGATGCTAACGGCTATACCCGATACTCGCAAGTATGTCGGGTAATGAGCTAGGTATGGGACACGATTTCAAAATGGGGCACGAGCTTGGGATTACTAATACCCGGCCTGAACCCGGTCCATTGTCATCTCTACTTGTCATTAGCCATTAATGAAATAATAAATAATGAAAATTTAAGAAATTATAAATAACAATCAATAAAATTTAAGAATTATAAAATCATATTTTAAGATAAGATATACTTGAAATCTTATAATTTATTATGTTTTAATATTTCATTAGAATAAGAAGATTTATATGTTAGATATGTAATTATTTAGTTTACTTATTTACAATCATTTTTATTTAGTAGGAGAGATAGAGAGAGACGAGAAACAAAAGTTAAAATTTCACAAGAAGTTGTCACGTGTCTTCAATAAACACTCTTTTATTATACAGTATAAATATAGATATATTTTTAATTTGTCTAGGTTACACAATTTCCTGAATTTTTTAGATTTCTAAAGGTGGAGGGGAATTTATTTTGGTTTCCAGGTGAATTTTGGAAAAAAATTGGCTTCTAGCTAATTCGTTGGTTGAAAAGACATTCTCAGGAAATCCTTTGTTTGGATAAGTAGACTCGAGCAACTTTGTTAATGCAAGAAACGATTTCCACTCCCATTATTATTTTTTTTTCTTTTCTAATAATCTATTTAACATAAGTTTAGTTTTTCCCTAATAACTTATGATATCTAATTTAAAAAAAAAAAAAAACTAAATAGCATCACTCAACGACATATTCACACGCCTCATTCCATGGTCTGATGTGATAGTATGAGGACAATGTGAACACTATGCCACTCCAACGTGAACATGCTAATGGATGCTACACGTGGGTGTGGCCACGGCATGTGCCTTCTCCGACTCTCTCTCTCTCTCTCTCTCTCTCTCATATATATATGTTTAACTAGCTTATAAACCCGTGCGATACACGGTGAAAAAGAAAAAAAATTAAACTTAACAAATTGACAAAATTGTTATAGACTTAAATTAATATTGTTATATAACAATATTTACAAATTATTGAATACTTCATTACTATAACATTTATTGCTCTATTAGTAACTCTACCTTGTTTATCTAAAAAAAAGACAATTTGACATAATTGTTATAGATTTAAATTAATTATTGTTATATACAACAATTTAGAATGAAAATATACAAATTTTTTGATAAATTTTTCAAAACATCATTACATACAACATTTATTGTTATAATAATAACCTTACTTTTTTTTTTGTCTTATGTAAAAAAATGCCAATTGTTTTATTTTCTGGATTAATTCTATCCTTAATGGATTTGTATGGAAAAAGTCCATAAGACGACCTGAAACTCTCATTGTGTTTTATAATTGTTATCATAAAAAATGCAAATCTTATACGGACTGTTAACATACTTAAACTTATTTTATGTTTTTACTGATAGTAGGACAAGTAATATTAAAACACACTTATTGTTTCAAAAAACCTAAACTATATACTCAAGAAAGTTACATACACAAAGGTACTATTAAGATATTTATAAGTAATAAAGTAATAAGTAATAAAAAGTTATGATAATTGCTAAAAAATATATTAGATGGAAACAAAAAATCTATCGACAACTGTCAATTCAACATAATAGGTTTCATTAGAGTTTTGGTTACTTTGTTGTATTTAAACTTGTATTATACAAACCTTATTGGTAAATTTTAAATTTTAACATCAAAGTTGTTCGGCATGATCATTTTATTTGACTCCATCAAAATATGTAAAAATAAAATGAATTGAAGTTAAGTAGATATCATTTTTATTTATAAAGAGAAAGAACGATAGAATAATGAATAATTTATTGAAAGACTGACATCTTTCAAATAGGATTTGAAATTCGAAATTCACAAAATAGAAAATGATTTATTAAAAATATAGAAATCAAATTAAAGCTTACACCTTTTAAAAAATGATTTCCGTGATATTATTTAGAATTTACGAAGAAGTTGGAAACCTCATAAATTTGTGAATATGATTTGAAGTTAAATAGAAATCAAATGTAATAATTTGAAATCAAGAATATATAGATAAATGGAAACAAAAATTTTGACGGAATATCATGATTAATAATTAATTTGAAATAAATTTTTTGACTTTTTAAAATTGAGTTGTATGTTAATTTTAAAATTGTAGATAACTTGGAAATAAAATCAATTATTAGTTATGCTTTAGAGATAAAGAAGAAAACATATTTTTATTTTTATTTAAATAAATATGTAGATATTTTAGGAAACAATCGTGACTAATTCAAATAATAACATATGACTAAAGATGTTTAAAAAAATGACATGTGACACAAAAGATGTTTATATATTATAATAGTAAGATTAATAAAAAGTTTGATGGAGCAAATGGTAGTGGGTGTGAAACCATTCAGAAGGTAGAGTAGATGAAATGTGAAAAATGATCTCATGATGATGTGATACTAGATAGAATGTGAAATGTGGATTGTACGTTGGATACCTTAGAGATCATGGAAGGACGGAAATTGAATTGAAATAATAATATAATACCCGAAGGTTGGTTTATATTTCATGGTAGTTAATGTAGTAACACTAACACTTGCTTAATCTAATACTCACTATATAATCTTGATTGTTATGACTGAAAGATAGCGATTTCATTACATGTGTTTTTATAATATTGACATTCACTAATATGACATAACGACTTCAAAATAGCATATGATATTATTTTATAAATTTGAGGATATACAATCATCCTCACCTCCACGACTCCACCACTCATGTTATCGTATCACCACACCGTCATCACCCGACCCACGACCATTCCCATTGCCCACACCATTGTTATATATTGCGACATCAATCACTGTTGTTTTTGCTACCATCAACCACTATATCCCATCACAATCACCAACACTTCTATCATTTTTAACATCCTCACCCATCGTTGGGAGTGCTCTCTCCTTCACCACCTATCGCTACCCTATATATATTTTATTTATCTAATTTATCTTTTACATGTTTTTTATAAATTTTATCTGGTTTTTGCATATGATGTTTCCTATAATACTCACCACTTCAATGCCTTATTAACCAAGTGTTAGTGGCCAACTAAAGAGAGAGCTTTTGTATGTGTACTTTTGGGTAAGATATTAAAAAATCAACAATATACAAATATAATAAAGTAGTTTATAAAATTCTAATACATTTAATATTTGACATATATATGATTAACAAATTCTCGTTTATTATATTTTATTTTTTATTTAGTTGTCTTATTGTTCTCGTTATTTTATATATGCACACATTGTTCTATCATATTTTATAATGCAACTTTTTTCACATGCATAAATAAAATTACTCTAAAAGCAACAACAATATAAGAACAAGTATCTAGTTTTCAGAAAGGAATTTCTATTTATTATTTCTAGAACGTTACACAACGGTCCAAATTTTGTAATTTAACAAACATAAAGTAAATTACATTCTCCATTCAGTGTAGTAGGTAAATAAATTAATTATATTCACAACCAAAATAAATGAAAACTTCAAGTCCTTTTCACATCTAGTTTTCTCTACCAACACCAAGCCTAAATTTTCAATTATGGATCTAAGAAATAAATAAAGATGTGACAATGTCCATGACATAAACATTTATTTAAAAGTTTATATCATAAGTTTATACGAAAACATAATAAGCGTACCTACTAAAATTTCTCACTCGTACCATCATATCCGCGCGTAAAACAACCAACAATTGCATCTAACACCGAAAAGTTGTTTCATTAAGTAACAACTTTTGGGACTTTCATGCCAAATCCATGCTTTACTCTTTCAACCCTGTCATATGATCAACAAAACTATGTTAAACCAAATTATATGATGAAAAGTCAACGAACAATAGATAAAAAAAAATAAAACTTTACGTTGGAGCGAGCCTGCCAAGAGCATCTAGTTCTTCCCCCGTGTCTTCATCCACAACTTTACCCGAAATGTCAATGATATAAGACCTATCTTTTGTTGTTGGTAGACCTCTGCCAGCAAGAAGATCTAAATCTTTTGGTTAAGTTCTCTACCATTGACAAAAACTCGCGTGTTTCCAGCAGCACATGTTTTGGGCATTGGATAGTCAAATTCTTCTATAAATGGCTGCAAAATGGTAACAATCGGATTGACTTTTGAGGTCAAACGGATCAATGAAATGAATTTGAACCCAAATGGTTAAGTAAATGCGAATCTTACAGGGATAATGCCGAGGCAAGGCTGGTTCATCACCCCCAGAAGCCAGCTAAGGAATCATACCTGTTGAAGAATAGAACATGATGAGTGTTGTAATAAGAGTTTTTGGTTTGACTTTTAAGGTCAACAGAACTGATGTTTTGGTGTGAAATTTGACCATTACATGTAAGTTTTGAGAATGTGATTGTGTACATGTTATGTTATTATAAACGGAAGAATGATGGTGTCCATATTTCAAAAAAATTTTTGTAGAAACAGGTTGAAATCAAATTCTTGCAATTTGACTTTTTAGGTCAGAACACCAAGTTTTAAGTTTAAGTTTTCCACGTCTTCTTGAAAATTGAGAGAAAATTGTGATGGTCAATTACACTTTATAACATATAAGCACAAAGAGAAGAATGATGGTGATAAGTTACTAGCAAAACCCTTACTGTTTAGTTCTAAAAGGAACATGTTTGAACATAAAGTCAAAGAAAACACACATTTCATAAAATTGAGATACACCGACCAGTATTCTCCAGGATGAATTGGTCCTGCTAACTTCTCGGCCTTTTTAATCGCACGCACGGTCAAAAGTTGACCATTTACATAAACATCTGGTCTACCCTTTTCTACACCGCTACTTGATCTTGAGAAATCTTTAAGTCTCCTTTTTATCAAACCACCAAAAAATGAGTCATTCCCCGCTTTCTTGTTCCTTAGTTGATCATCTTCTTTACTAACAACATCACAATTTGAATACTCAGCTAAAGGCACATCTATCTCAGTTGCAACCAATGCATCTTTTAAAGATTTCTTGTTATTATGATCAACATTTACTTTCTCCTGATTGGTTCTTTGACTTTTGGTCAACTCATCATTTCGACTTTCTAAAACTGGAACAGCAGAAGATGGCTTATCTATTACACTATCAGGGCTTTGCTCTTCACTCTTTTCAGCTCCACTTGTTGATAATTTGGTTCTGTGTCTGTCAACTGAAAATTATAACCGCAATTATCATAATCAAGAGAGTTACGAGGGCGGCTATTTGACTTTCTTTTGTTGACTTTTTTGTTGCATAGAAGGTGAAGAAGCTGAAGCAACAATTTTGTTATCCTCTAGTCTCAATGATATTAAAGCAGAACAAACTGCACATTTTATCGTCTTCTGATTATTGTTTTCCACCAATGTAACGTTTTTAGGAATTTTCAGCAACTCGAAGCAATTACAACAGCTTATAACGGGGCCCCACCTAACACAGGCCGAGATACATGCTCACCTCCATGACTTAGAACAACCCGTCTCCGTGGATATCTTGTACCAAAACTATCATTTCCTAAGTCAAAGAACCTAAGCGCTGACGTGGCAGCTGACATGGACCGTAACTCAGAGGTGCAGGTAATGGATAGCTGGTTTCCCGGCTGGTAAAAGACGAAAAGGACGGACCTTTGAAGGATTGGCTGCCAATGTGTGTTGTAGCACTGTGAACAAGGACATGAGGGGCGGTGAAGAAGGGTGTCATGTTGATTGTAACCAAGAAAATGGTATGCTCATGGTATGCTGGAGGTGGATATTGATGATGTGGAGGCTGATGTGGCAGTAGTGGAGGCTGATGTGACCAATGATACGGACCGTTTAATCTTCCATTTGGGTTTTCGGCTACATTGCATGATCTGCTAAGTTGGGTTCTTAAATCATCAAGTTTCTTAAGAAGTTCAACTCTATCACTCTCTAAGTCTTGAACCCTTGAGAGCTCTTGTAAACCACCATGGTTTGTAATGTGGTCACCAAAGCTGCTAAAACTACTAGAGTGAGAACTAGAAGGACATCGTTTGAATACGGTAAACTCCCAAACCTACCCTTTTCGACTGTACTAGCATTCCTATGAAATCCAACGGGCCTTGACCTAATAGGCCCGAACGGGTGCCTAAGTTCTTGAGATTCACTTGACATACCATATTTGAAATCAAGCCGCCTTCTCCTACTTTGATCAGGGTCAGTTAAAATCGCACGCTTCTCTTTTCTTGATGCAGAACTAGGGGTCAAGTTTGGAACTTTTTCATGGACGATTCTACCCTGCCTGCTACCAGCCTCAAATTCATCACTTTCTTTCTCAGTTAGAGAACTAGACTCTAATCTAACTTTGACTTTCGTGGACGGTTCTACCCTCGTACCATTCTCATTCTCAATTTTTTCTAATGGTCTTCTTGAAAAATGTAACTTGATCATCACATATTTGAGATTTCTCTGAAGAACTAGTCGTTTTAAGAGCTTATAGATCATATAAGTTTAACAAAAAGTAGGTAAAATCATGCCTGTGTACACATAAAACATCATCAAATCCATGATCACAGATAATGCAAGGAAACCACATGAACTATAACCAAAGGCCAAGCAAGGGGTCAGTTTGCACTGTGAGAAATATACCTGAATCATATGTTAATCGGCTACCGAATCATCATGTTAATCTGCTAATAGATTTCACCTTTGATTTTGCAAAAGTCAAATCTGGTACTTTCAGAACTCAATCTTCATTAACATTACATTATCTCAGAAAGTGTTCTAACATGCATCATTTTCTACAAAATCAATAAATTAACAATTTCTCTCACAATCAGCACAATTCTCACATTTCACAGATTTGAAGTTAAACACCAACTAATTTGATCAGACATTAACTGTCAAAACCACATACATGCATCCATAAACCCATCACAAAACACACACACTAATCAACTCTACACAAATGAAATCACAATCCATAAAAAAAAATACCTCGAAGAACAGCACCACACCTCCACATTGATAACAGAGTACTCACGAAGCTCAGGAAGAAGATTCTCACACTTAGGGCAACGCACCAAAATCTCACCGTCGACCCTTCTTCCTCCATTTTCTCCAACCAAAACGCTTCTTATACCACCACACCCACATAAATTTACCAAACCTCGAGCGAATTACCCAATTAAAACAAACCCACATGATAAATTCACTCAAGAAACCCATTATAGTCAAGAAAAAACTGTAATAAATAAAATATGTCAATCAATTGAATCTTTCTCGTGGGATTGTAAAATAAAGAACAACAGCGAAATAAAAACAAAAAGTAGTTGTTCTTGAGTGAGATTGAGACTGAGTGAGTGGGTGAAAAGTGAGTGCTGATGACCTGATTTATTACTTGTTCCAAGAAAGAGAGAGTTTGGGAGGGAATGGGAATCATATTGGGGCCCTGTAGTTATCTGTTACACTTGCTTCATTTGATCAAAGTTGATAAAAGCAAATGGTGTGATTTGAGGGGTGGAGTAGAAATGATAGGAACGATGTCGTATGGGGTGATGTTAAGAATATGATATGTGTTTTTGTTTGAATGAAAGTTGCTTTGATAAAGCAAAAGGTAAAGATTAAAGAATAGGGTGAAGTGCTTTTTGTGGGTTAAGCTTCTTTGGTAGCCGAAAGCATGGTGAGAGAGACTAGAAGTTTCTAAAAAATGTTGTTTGATTTTAAGTTTGGTGTACCTAAATGTATCCTTTTAAGTATAAATCCTATAATTATCTAAAATTCATTATTCATTAAATTCATATTTTTTTGGGAAAATTTATAAAAATTAATCAACTTATGTACTTTCTAATTAAATTACTCAAACTTTTTTTGTTTTAATTTATCATTCAACTTGTTGGTAATGTGATAATCTTATATAATTTACTTGTTTAATAGGTTAAAGTGCTAACATGACTTTTTTTCTCTTTTTTTATTAAATTTCATTGGCTTGACTTGACAATTCTTAATATAATTAATGTTAAGTTTTTTAAAACCTATCCAAATACTATTCCAAAATTCTATATATAAAACTTTTTTGAAACCTACGAACATTTTTGAAAAATCCCTTTTACAAATATCGCACAGTAGCTTCAAACAAATTCCCCACTCATACTTCTCCAAAACAAAAAAGAAAATCATACAGTGTTTTTCAGAAAAAAGTATAAACATCAAATGAAATAAAAAGTTCAAAGGTTGAAGCTTCTGTTTTCTTGTCGCAACCTTAAAATAAAAATGATAAATAATAAATTTCTAAAAACTACTAATAACCACAGGAAATTTTAGATGACAAGCTCAAAACTAAGAAAATCTAGATGCCTCTATAGCTTCTGTTTTTCTTGTTCGCATGTATGGAATCAGTGCGACTACAATTTCTTTTATTACTATCCATCTCAAAATACACCATTTAACCCTCAAAAAAGATGATGAACAAGTAGAAATACATAT
The DNA here is from genome assembly GCA_025506505.1 of Flaveria sonorensis. Taxonomy (NCBI): domain Eukaryota; kingdom Viridiplantae; phylum Streptophyta; class Magnoliopsida; order Asterales; family Asteraceae; genus Flaveria; species Flaveria sonorensis. The sequence goes on from CM046437.1 coordinate 67,758,908, forward strand.
AAACACAGGTCTATCTTTGCTTCTATTCTCGTAAGTAGTATAAAATTGATCGTAGGTATAGACTTGTTTAGATTATTCTAGTTCACATATTTTTTTGTTCTTCTTGTTCGCTTCAGATCTTCGTGTTCGCTTCAGATCTTCTTGTTTGCAGGTTAAGATCGATTACAGTAAATATATTTTGATTGGTCTTTTTTTCTTTGAAACATGTGGGTTACTACAATTTAATATTAGATTCAATAGTACTTATTATTCCAAGTCAACAAGTTTTATAGAAAAAATAAAATAAAAAAGCCACATCAACACTTTAACCTATTAAAACAAGTAATATATATATGATTAAACATTCCTACAAGTTAAATGATTAAAATAGAACAAAAAGAGTTTGAATGATTTAATTTGAACAACTTTTAAAGTTAGTTACATTTTTATAAAGTTTTCGTTTTTACTTTTATCTTTATCTTACTCATAAACATTAATTTTAATATTTTTTTCTATACACTCACAATAATCTATAGAGAATGAATAGTAGCTCTTAAATTTGATAATCTTTTATAATTTGAGGATGGAATTTAATGATAGTGAATCCAATTGAAAGGTTTTTTAGTATATTTTTAAAATTTATGATAGAGACGGAATTAATGAATTCTTTCAACATATCCATACATGAAAGAAATTATTTTTTAATCGGAGTGGACCTCTTAAATTTATGAGGGTGTGTATAATAGTGCTCCATATTATTGTTTGAATAAAATTATATAGCATTTAAAAATTCCACATGAATTATCGTCTTACTGTTCGTAAGACCATCAATTTTCCTTCCCTAACATATGCTCTTGTTAAATCATCTAAGTTACTATTTTATCCTTAAAGTTCAAAAATATATAAAAACGTTAGAACAAAATTTAAACAAAAATACTAAAATCCCCTCTTCTACTTCACTAGACAAACCTTCGAGGGCACTCTCTTCAAATGATGGGGGCAACGTGCAGATCTAGAACACATCTAGCAATCGATGAATCTTGAAGACGTGAAAGAATGCGAGTAAATGAGAGATTTTGAGTTAACATTGTTGGTGGGTAAGTATCTGATGTGAATCTCGATCAATTCACAATGATCAAAGAATTAAAGATAGAAGGTAGATAGAAAGTAGATGAGAGAATTTCTCTGAGTCTAATCATGCCTATCTAATAATGTATTGTGGCTATTATATAGCCACACAAAACAAACAAACGTGAAACAAGTTATAGAAACGAACAAACTGGTGCATCCACTATCTCCGCTACTTCTAATTAATTGAACAAATGAAAGACATGAACCGTTAATAACTTAACATAAAAATAAAGATAAACGTGGGTTTTGTGTCACATATCAGTCTCATTGGAATTTAACTATTTGAACATCTTGGCTCAACCCAACTCCACTTCTTTTGTCTACTATGATATTGGGCGAGCTTCGAGACACAAATTTTTAAACAACTTACTTCCAACTACTGGGACACTCAATTGCTCTGATGGGGTTCGAACCTGCTCTCATACCACCATACCCATTGCACAACGGTGAGATTGTAATTATCTTAATAAAATGGGTATAAATACCTCTAAAAAACTAATATAATTAACCACCTCCTCTCTAACCTTCCTCCTTGGCTAATACTAATATATACTTTTTGTTAGTGATAAAAATGAAACTTGTTATGATTTTATAAGTATTAAAGACTAAATTTATATTTCCTAAATAGATAAAGACCAAATTCATAAGAGATTAGTATCAAACAGATAATTTTTGCAATTAACAAGAGCAAATGACATTGTGGGTATGCAACTATGCATGTACGTACTTATATAGGGGGGGGGGGGGTTGGTTTGATAAAATGATGATTTTCTCGAGGGAAACATGTAAGTATCCAAATGCACCATCTGTTTTTTAAGGGGATGGTATATTGTTTATTACGTTACAGATTTAGACTCACTGTTTATTATTGGTTCAGGCACATTGTTGTATTAGGGTTAGACACACCTGTCGCACAGTGCATCAACATTTGTCTTAAAACGCCATTTAAGATACAATTGTTGTCGTACAGTACATCAACATTTTCTTCTAGCCAAAACGGGTCCTACTTATTTTGGTCAAAACTGATTTCATTGGAACCAGATCCGATTGAAACCGGTTTAATAGGAGGAAGATCCAACCCTATAAGAACGGGTCCAGGTAGAGTCTAAACTAGGTTGAGTTGAAACTGTTTTTCATTTATTTTTTCTATATTAATACTTAATAATAATAAAATATCTAATAACAACAATAATATAACAATTTTTGTTTTTATGTGTATATCTTCAATTGGAGATAAGTTCAAATATAGGTCAAAACACACAATGTCTGGTTGAGATTAGCACCTGCAGACTTATTTGAACTTAAGTGAGTGCTGTGTTTAAATCAATGCATCCGATGCCTGTTTATATTACACATTTGGGAACATATATAATACATAAATAAATTATAAATTTTTATTTAAAAATTCCGGGCCCCTGAGGAGATCGAACCCTGAGCCCTGGGAGGTCGCCATCACCCCCCCCCCCCCCCCCCAAAGGGCCGGCCCTGCATCAATTAACCTACGTGAGTTTATGAGTCATGAGTGTATCAATTCAAAGCTTACAGGGCCGTCCAGATTTTACAGTCCATAACATATTTACATAATTACATGTAACTATCAACTATACAATACAAGTATACATATCGGTTTCCTTCTAAGCCTTTTCTCAAGCCCATCAGCCCAATATACTTAGAGCTTATAAAAGCGTGGTCGGCCTTAATCTTTTTTAATATGTTAGTAACTTGGACTCTTGGAGTTACTTTGCATACTTAATTAGTTATTTAGTTGTATGAAATTGTGGAAGTTCCGTTTGCTTTTGTTTCTTCAACCATCAAATTATATCTCTCTTGTAGTCTTATCTATTATCTCGTCATGATGTTATTGAACATCATGTATACCTTTCTTTATATTCTTAATTTATCATCTGACCACACAAACATTTTATAGCTTTGTTACTTTGAATTCTGATCAAGAATCTATGATGATCACTTTGAGTTACCAAATATCACATCACAGTCGAACCACCACATCACCTCTAACCATCACCACCATCGTTAGACATATTAAATTCATAAACCTTCGTTTCCAAATTACACAAGTCATTTACATGTCGGGTTTTGCTTCCAAAACACACAAACATTGCTTGTCACTAGACGATAATTCGCTTCAAACCAAAAAAATCAACATAAACGCACATCCATTATTATAGTTATAATTAGTAGCAAACAAATTAGAACATAATGACTAATAATAATATATATTTGCAATTTGATTAGTGATAGTTCTAGTCTTTATTTTTTAAGGACAATCACGCTCACATAATAATGAAAGATTTACACTTGATTTCGCTCAAAAGGAGGGTATGTTACTTATTTCGTTCATAATCATTTCTGCAAGTCAAATTAAGTGTAAATTTAAGTTTATTATATGAGTTAAATTGTCTTTGTCAACAAAAGTAAGAGTTAAGAAAGGACAATCTCATTGATTTATAATTTGAGTTGTTATTATGTGTTTTCTTAGTGTAAAAGAACATGTAGAAAATCCAGAGAGAACGAGACAATGAATGAGAGTTTATCATAAGTGTGGTATCGCAAGTGAAAGTTCTCATGATCAATATGGTGTTCAGAATGAAGGGAAGAGAGAAAGTGAGGGGACTTGTACATTGTGGTTTCAAAATGTATATTTCATGAATGAGTGAAGTCATTCGAACAAATGATATTTTCATATTTGAATGAGAGTTGAATGAGATAGTGAGAGATGAAAAAAACAACATAACATGTGTATGAAGTGCATGAGTTTGAAAAAAACAACATAACATGTGTATGAAGTGCATGAGTTGAGTCATTCGAATAATAACTACCCCTCTCAGTGTCGTAAAACTTGCCATTTATAAATATAGTTGACTCAGGTTAAGTTCACCGTCAACACCTGTTGTCTTTCTGTATTCAAACACCTTACTAATTATTTTCAAAATTATAATTTTTAAGTTTATAAGCATTTAAATGTACTTTTATCAGTTTATATGTTGTTGACTAGTTTTTCTTAATAAGACCAGTTTCTTTTATAGTTAGAGTTTTAAATTCGGAATAGGATGAAGTGCAGGCCCTACTGCATTTGACATAAGATTTATGTCTGAATGCTTGATTAATTGTTAAAATAAAATGTTGACGTTAACAAAAGTTTTACTTTTGAACTATAAGTTGATTAAAATATCAAATATCATATTTGTACCATTGATTCTCGGTTAAAATGACTAATTGAATTACATCAAAACTTCATTAAAATAGATATATGTTTTAAGCTTATGTCTCACAAGTGATAAAAAAAATTTAGGTTAGATCAAGTGGTTTCTCACCTGAGTCACTTATGGTGGGTTTCTTTCTGAGGGTAGTGTTAGGTGCGGGGTTGATGGGGATAAACTGATATACGAGCTTCCATATGGGGACATGCTAGCCTAGTGGCCCAATGTTCCAGTGTAATGGAGATGATATGGTGGTCGATGACATGTCAGTGATCCAATTAGCCGTTAAAGAATATTATATTTGTTTTTAAATTTCTTTTTGTCAAACAAAATGTTTTTAGAACCGGATCGGACGTCGAACTGATCCGCTTATCGGATCGGATGACGTCATAATATATATATATATATATATATATATATATATATATATATATGTATATATATGTATATATATATGATATAGTCTGTATATATATAAAGCATATAAGCATTTTATATGTTTATTTTATAGTTATTTATAAGACTCAACAATAATCTTATGTCCAACCCACCTCGTTAAATTCATTAAAATCCAAAAAGAAAAAACCCAAAATCTGGTCCAACTACCGAACTGAGACGAATTGAACGGTCGAACCACTTCAAAACGATCTGATGTTGTTTGGTTCGGTCCCCCCTTTTTCCGGTCGGACTAGTCGATCTGATTTGATAAGATAGATGAGCATCACTAAAGGGGTAGTCATCAATGTGAGCTCATAAAGATAAATAACTTTACATGATCTTCTAAATCTAAAATAAAATATTTAGGCGTATATAAACGTACTTCAATATTACTAATAATATTAGCTTTATTTCTTTTATCTGGTTCATATACTTTTATCATTTTAAGGGTAACTTTATACATTTCTTAGTGAGAGCGACAGGGCTTTGAAGCTACCTGTGTTCGAGACCAAGCAATGTACGAAATACCATTGCTTCAGACCATATGGCCTCTGTAGCACCATAGACCCAAAACCAATAATATGAGGGGCTTCTTAGTTAAATATTCTAACAAAACATACGAGTTTACTAATGAATAATAAACACTTGCACGTGTATATGCGAGTAATAAATCGATCAGTTAGGTAATACCATGGACCCGTGGTACGCCAATGAATCACCTTGACGCAACAAAAAAACATAGTTTGTACGTATTTTTATGAAAAATCTTCGAAAAGTTTCCGTGATAAATATCGTTCTTTGTACAACAGTCTATTAAACTTTCACCAATAATACAACACTTACTACACTCTTTCCATCTTCCTTTGTACAACAATATATTGATTTTTAGGTTGGCGTTTGGTTACATAAAGATCTTTACCCGTTACTGTAATAAATCTAACTGTACCGCTTGCATACGTAAATGAGCTAAAACAGAATGTCCGAAACAAAAGACTAACTATTAACGCACTTATGCGTGATGTGTTGTTATCGCACCCATTACATGATCTTTATAGCAACATCAATAACATAATATAATGTTAGTACTATGGAAACTAGACAAGAAGCACAAAACACTTATTTTTCTATAAGTAGTTATACGTGACAACAATTGTTAAAAAGTTGGGTGGGCCAAGGAATGCAAAACCAAAACTTCCACATGGAAAGCGACATGCGATGTTTTCAAAACCATAATTGAAGCTTAGATTATCTATAGAACAAGTCAACATTGCTTACTAAATACAATTTTACAAGTAATAAAACATAACAGTTGTTATCAGTTTAAGTTAACAATGTTATATTATATGTTGATAATAATATATATAGTCAAATTGGATCTCAATAATTCAAACTATCACTTATTAACCGGTAATAATCCATACTATTAAATTGACCGATAATAATCCTAACTTTCAGTTTTATTGTCAAGAGCAATACTAGTAAAATAATTACTTATTTGTTTACACTTGATTTTTATTTGATTTTGCCCATGATGATTTGTGAATGAAATAAGGAGATACAAAATGAAATGGAATGAAAAGGAGTGAAAATCAAGTGTAAATCGATAAAAATTATGCTACTAAGATTGTTATTGGTAACAAAAGTGAAAGTTGAGATTATTATCGGTCAATTTGATAGTATAGATTATTATCAGTCAATAAGTAGCAGTTTTATTAAAATTCAATTTGCCTAATATATATTAAGGAAAAATTTACGGTAGAAAGTGATAAATTTGTGCGAAGCATACGAAGTGATAACAACCATTGATCTAGGAAATCAACGATTCAAATTAGAGATGAGAGTAATCATACGAGGAAGAGATTCAAGGAGTAGATTGGGAAATAGCCTACAATTGTTGACTTTTCTCAAATTCCCCCAAAAATTTTAAACGCGTATAACCTTTTTATACAACTTTATTTTTAAAAAAAATTACACCATAAAATCAAACATTTTATTCTCTTTAATTTGAGTATAGTATTGCTATACTTTTTTAGAAAAATCAACATTAAAAAAAACGTGAATGTGTCGTGCGTGTAACTTGCGTGATTATAATTGCGTAATTATGAAAATAACTTGCGTAATTATAACTATAACTTGCGTAATTGTTATTTATATCTTGTTGCGTAATTATAGTTACAACTTGCTTAATGAATATAACTTGTGTAATTATACACTTTATATGCTTAATTGTGACGTGGATGAAATTAACCATCTTCTAAAAGACACGTGTCATGCCCTGGTGACTTCGTACGCTTCGCGCTGCTTTTTGCACTTTGTATAGTAACATTCCTTATATGTTAATCTGTCAATCAAATTTTATTTTACCATTTATAGATATACTAATAAATATTTGTGTCATTTGGTTTTTGTGATTAGTGCATTCACATTGAATTTATTATACTCATCTATATAATTATATTAAAAAATTACTATTTTTTCTATTTTTTAATTAAATAATATTTTTTATATTTTTATCATTATTTTTTTCTCTATCTAATTTATAGGGATTGAACAGTAATTTTTTAAATACAGACGAACAGTAATTTTTTCTCTCTCATTCACTCACAATTACTCAAAACCATTTCTTATAATATAGGAAACACACTCACATATTTTTAGAGAGTCCACTATGAATGCTCTTATGGTTAACTAGAAAGATTTTGTATATCGAGGTTTATGTCACCGATTCATACCTCCGTGAAACGACCAAATCATCCTAACAACATGTGTCAACATCTAAACTATTAATTGTTGTTGGTGATTTTATTATTATTAAGATTATTCTAATTTAGTTGGATTCATATAGCCTATGACATTGTCTAACAATTTTTCGCTCTATATATGCGTCACATCATCCACTTCGTCTCTTTTCATTTCATCTCAACCAGGATATAGTCTCACCCTCTTTCATCCACTTTTTTTTTAATATAATAAAAAATATTGATTGTGTATAAAGGGACACCGAATTTTACTTGCGCACCAACTTCACACTCCTTAACGCCAATGGTGGGTGGTGCGTCACGGCCTTCAGCCTCTACGTCAGCTCTCATGCCCTACCCCATGACCTTAAAACAAAAGTGACACTATAATAAACATGAATACAATTAGAGAGGTTTGATGTCTATGTTTGTTCAGTACTATTTGTGATTTTTATACTTAGAAACCTAGGTTGGGTTGCTATTCATATGATGAATATATGTTTTGTTGAAAGTCACTTTTTACACCTTCCACCACCAACTCGTGGGCACACTCCTACCATTACCATAGGATACAATTACCCAATCACATCCAAGTTATTACAACTTGTTTTCCTCTCTGTCAAACTAGATGTAGTTTTTGAAGAACCTTTAAGAAAGAATCAATAAATTTTTTTTGACGGCAAATGTACGATCCTGCTTCGTAGAATAGGTGTTATCTTAATCGAGCCTACCTATCTGTTTCTCAGCCGGGACCGCACCCCTAACCCCCTCAGGAGGAAACCCTTACTGAGAAAATCCCCTGGCTCAACTCTAAGCATTTTTGCTCAGAGTGAGACTTAAACCCATGACCTCCCCTATTTACATGTCATGAGTACCTCACCTTAACCAGTTGGGCTAATGATCATTGGTGAAATAAATACGAATTGAATTTTACAACTATCTATATATCTATATATAATAAATAAATAAATAGGACGTCATTTTTCACAATTTTTCTATTTATTTTCTTTACCTAATAAACAAATGTTTCCCAAGTCTCTACTATTAAATATTTAATTTATTTTCTCCAACACTTATAATACATAAATTTCTATCCTACTTGTACAATTATTATTTTTTAAACGACAAACCTTACACTACTCCTAAAGTACCCCACATCTAAACTACAACACCAGCTCAGCTAGATTCATCTAAGTATCTTTTTAAAAGACGACGCCTCTTACCACCCGTGTAAACGCGGAGTAGAAATTTTATAGTTTATAATAAGATATAAGTATGAACTCTTTTTTTTTTTTACGGAAAATGTACGACCCTGCTTCGAGGATATGTGATCTTAATCGGGCTCACCTATCCGTTTTCCAGCCGGGACCGCACCCCCCAACCCCTTCAGGAGGAACTTCATTACTGAGAAAACCCTCTGGCTCAGCTCTAAGTATTTTACTCAGAGTAAGACTTGAACCCATAATTTCTTGTTATTTACATGTCATGGAATACCTCGTCTTAATCTTTTGAACTAAAAGTCATTGATATAAGTAGTGAACTCTAGACTTGCTATTGGGCTATCCCTTGGCCCTTGGGTTAACATAATGAATTTGGGACCATTGAGATATTGGCCACAATTATAACCAACCCAATACGCAGCGCGAGTACCTTTCACAACACATCGAAGAAAAACAATCGTAGTATGGTATAATAATATAATAAAATAAAATAATAATAATAATATAATAATATAATAATAATAATAATATAATAATAATAATAATAATTTCTCCTCATTTCATTTCACTCTTATTTATTATATGCCACATCACTGAGATCGCCGGAGCCCCCTTGCCCTTGCGACGGCGAATCGTTATTTATTTCCCTCTCAGTAGGGTTCTGCCCATTTCACTCTTTCCATTCTAGGGTTTAGGCCGTGCACATGGCGTCGGAGGATGTCGTAGGAAGACCAGCGCCACCATCGCTAATCTCGCCGAAGAAGCCAAGATCGCCAGTGAAGGCGTTAAGGCTCCCAGCCGTCACGCTCTCCTCAGCATCTGCAAGTCTCTCGTCGCCGGCGGCGTCGCCGGTGGAGTGTTAGTTCTTTCGTTCCTCTTGTTTTGTTTCGATTAGTCAAGCATTTGTCGTTGATTTTGTTTGATTCGACTTTCGATCTGTTTTAGAGTGGTTTTACTCTGTGGATATATTTGGTTTGAGTTGATGATTACGTGTAGTGGAACTGGAAAGATCTCTGTCAGTTTACTTGTTTTACCTAATTTCTTTTGGTACATAAAAAACAACACATGATGTCATTGAAGATAGTTCTTTTTTCTTCCTAGAAAGTGACCGAATTAAAATTATTGGCCTGATGTTGGAGTGAGAGCTAAAATGGTTGAAATCAGCTGAAGTGCAACTTTGATTGCTTGAGTTACAAGTGACTTTGAATTTATTCTAGGTTTACTTGAAGAAACATATGAAAAAAGAGACTGATTTTATTGTTTGAAAGCTGGCTTTTTTGTACTGTCTCTGTTTGCATATATGGTTAAGGTAGGAGGATGTATTTGTATAAAAGTATACTACTTATATAACCAATCGTGCTTCCATTTGCCAATAATGCTATTAGAGGAGTTGGGTAGAACAAGCAACAAGGAAGCGTGAGTGCGTGACCATGTGGTTATTATGATTTTAGTTCATTTTCCAAGTTCATTTGAAAGTGTTCTTATACGCTATAGTGTTCGATTTACTCTACTTTAAGCTATATTCGGCCTGACAGACATAACAGAGCATCACAAAATCATTGTGATAGATTGTAATAGCTTGTTTCGTGGTGCAAGAAACCAATCATAAATTCTAGAAGAAGAAACCTTGAATGTTATTATAAGTTTTGGCCTAAAGCATTTATGTGTCAAACTCTTTTTTCTCCAAACTAGCATCCCTCATCTAGCACCACATCAGTTAGCGCCCTTGGTTTTATAACAACTGTTGTTTATTTGATTATGTTTATTACAGATCAAGAACTGCTGTTGCTCCTCTAGAACGATTGAAGATTTTGCTCCAGGTTAATCATCTAACTAAATGCTTTTTTTATTATATATCTTTTGTTTCCACAGAAAAGTAAATTAAGTGATTGTCTTATCTCAAAATCGGTCTAATAACGAATCTTTCTTACTAAGTATGATTAAACATTGACATATTTAGTCATAACTAATATTGTGGAGAAATTCATCTATTTGTGGCTTAAGCATGTTGTCATAGAACTGTAAAGTAAAGGCTTTTGTATTTAAACAAAAACAATGATCAAATGTATCAAACTTGTAAAGAAAAGATGCAGACCTATCACAATTTTGTAACTATATCTATCAGTCAATATAAATGAGTGATATAAGCTAAGCCAAGGCTATTGCTTGGATGGACATATAAGTATATAACTGAGTTGAGGTAGCCTTGTTTCACTCCTTTATCAATTAGAAAATACAGAAATACTCAACATACTTGGTTTTGTTTGTTTGCAGGTTCAAAATCCTCATGCGATCAAATATAATGGTACCATTCAGGGGTTGAAATATATATGGAGAACAGAGGGTTTTTCGTGGACTGTTTAAAGGAAATGGCACTAATTGTGCTCGTATTGTTCCAAACTCTGCTGTCAAGTTCTTTAGCTATGAAGAAGCATCAAAGTATGTGACCTTTCTACATATTAGTTTTTATTAGTTTCTATTAACTAATTACTTTATTACAAGTTAATTATCTTGGATTGTAATACAGTTTTAGAACTAGTTCATTACATTGGTAGTAGGAGTAGATAATATTGTCTAACTTCACGTAGTATATGAAGTTGTTCATATATGCATATAAAATTTGAGAAGTTAGATTGAAATCGACAAATATCTTTACATATTGTTCTGGTTTCCTTCTTTTTTTAGTCTTTCTGCATTTATGATATACATCTACTGATTTTGCTTCAACATGCTTACCCATTGTGAAAAACAGGGGATCTTGTGGCTCTACCAACAGCAACCTGGAAATGGTATTGACAGTTTAATCTATTCTGTTATTACATAATTAGTTCTTTGAACCTATAAGATGATAGTCTTTATATATATTTTTCAGAGGACGCTGAACTCACCCCTGTCTTGCGCCTTGGAGCTGGTGCTTGTGCTGGAATAATCGCCATGTCAGCTACCTACCCGATGGATTTAGTTCGAGGCCGGCTTACTGTGCAGGTATTCTTCAAGAATTCTAGATATCGAATGTTTTCAACAGTTAATTAATTATAGAAGTCTTTAGTAGGTTGTCAGTTGTGTTATTACAAATGTTTTGATGTTTCAGACTGATAAATCGCCAAGCCAATACCGAGGAATTGCACATGCTCTTGGAACCGTACTACGTGAAGAAGTCCACGTGCATTGTATAAAGGGTGGCTTCCTTCTGTCATTGGTGTTGTAAGTTAAAAAATTAAATATTCTGTAAATGATTGCAATTATGTACATTGATATTGCATCAGCTGATTTGAATTACTCAGTCCTAAAATAAATGCAACTTCTGACTTATAACAAGGATCAGTAATGATAAAGGTGGTGTTTGCTACCAAAACGTTGCCAAAGGTGTTTGTGGCTGTTATATGGGGACATCCTGAAAGGAAACGAGTTGCATTTATTTTGGGATATGAGCTGACTTTGCTATTTAAAGGACAAAGATGTATGCATGTTTTTTTTTATTAGATGTGACTATTTGGATCCATTTACGTATGATTGGTTATGTATCATCTCTAATGAGTCAAAACATAAAATTAAATGGGTTGAACAAATGAAAGCCGTTCAAAGTGCAGTTTCAATACATAAAACTATTAACTTCTCATTTCAAACGTTAATAGTGTAGTCATATTTGGCACCCCAAAATTTTGACATATAAGTGTTTCAGGCCAATCTGATCCACTTGAAAAGCTACATGTTCTGACTCGTTAGTCGTTACCCGACCTACAAATTTTACACTTATACATTAAAAGTTAAGAGCTGTAACAAGTTCTTGTTTTTTGTGATGTATGCAGATACCATACGTGGGTCTTAATTTTGCTGTGTATGAATCTTTAAAAGATTGGTTATTAAATCAAAACCATTTGGGCTAGCCGAGGACGCTGAGTTGAGTGTGACAACAAAGCTTGCATGTGGGGCTGCAGCTGGAACCGTGGGTCAAACTGTTGCTTATCCTCTTGATGTCATCCGAAGAAGAATGCAAATGGTTGGCTGGAAACATGCGGCTTCAGTTGTCACTGCAGATGGCAATCTGCACTCGAGTACAATGGTATGGTTGATGGCTTTTAGGAAAACCGTTCGCTATGAAGGTTTTGGAGCCTTGTATAAAGGCTTGGTCCCAACTCAGTGAAGGTTAGTGTCAGTTCTTGTTTCATCTCATTACTTGGTTTTAGAGATTTTGGAAATATTCTAATGAAGCATTGATTAATGGAAACAGGTGGTTCCTTCAATAGCAATTGCGTTTGTGTCGTACGAGGTGGTTAAGGATCTACTTGGGGTAGAGATGAGGATATCTGATTGAAAAGAACACCTAATTATTATAATAATGTTGTTGAATGAATATTATTTTTGCATGCAGAAGAGAAAGTAGGAGGTATAACTCTAAGCTACGGAGGTCATAATTTTTTTTGTGTCTTCTCTCTTTCGGTTGTCTTTCAGTTCCTGGGAGATTTAGAAGTTAGTGTTGATATAGAGACCCCGATGCATACCCGATACTTTCTCTTTCTGCTGTGGTATTTTGGTGTTTGACTTTCACGTCACCCCAACACCACCCAATAAGGATATTTCATAGAGCTGGTGAGTTGCTTGAGCTCTGTATTATGGTTATGATTATGATTATGATAACTGTTTCTTTAAACTCTAGTTCTTTGTGGTGATGGTTTGGGAAGTCAGACTGTTGTTCTGATCAATTCGCTTTGCTCGTAGCCTTGGCTTTGATCTGCTAACTTGCTTTGAAATTTGACCTGGGGTTTGAGTTTTAACAGTCACCACTGCAGCCATGACCTCCACCTCTGCTCTGTTTGCTTTTACAAAACAAATATTAGTGGATGAACCTATTTTAATACTTATTATTATTATTTTTTATAGAACGACTCATTTCCATCTGAATCTCTTGAGGTATCTAACAAGTTGTATTATATGTCAGCCCATGATGCATTTTCCATCTACAACTTTGGAAGGTACTTTTGGAATGGGTGTTATAATTAAAGAAATGGAATGTCAAAGAATAATATATAAAAGAACCAAGTAGGAAGTACTGTATTGTAACTTGATATGGAAACCTGACAAGCTTTATTTTTCTTTGTAATATTGTACTTTATGCTAGATGGTTTATTTATTAAACTTTCTAAAGAAAGTAAGAAGACAAAAGAGAGAACTATTGCTAGTAGTGTTTTCTAATGACTAACAAGTATGCTCACATATTTTTACAGAAATGGGATTAACTTCTCCATCGATCACAAAACAAATCTGCTTCTCTTTATTCTGAAGAAAAAAAAGTTGTTCTGTTATTACTAAGTACTAGTAGAATAGAACTTAGGTACGGAACAAATTGATTTTTAAATGATTTGTTACGATCCAGAGCTTGTTTAATGCAAACCCATTTTGGCTTGCAACTTGACTCTTTTGTCTTGATGGAGGTCTTGGTTCATTTGGTGAGGTTGTGCAAGGATTGTTTAGGGTTGCTCCTGAGCCAAATCAGGGCCAGCTTGAGCTCGGCTCGAAATTTTAAACTAACTTCAGATTAAGCTTGTAATTGACTTTTTTACAAACCAAGCCAGCTTGTGGTTAACAAGCCGGCTCAAAATCGAGGTGTCATGGTTTTGCTTGTTTGGGCGTTCTAGACCAAAAAGAGGTTGACCGAGTGACTTTGACCAACAGAAAGAGGTTTGCGGATCTCGTGGTTTGTGGTGGTGGACCGAGGAAGTTACGAGAGGTCAAATGAGTGGAAGAGGAGCAGCAGAGGTGACTATTCAAAGTGAAGTGAGATATGTGAGATGAATGTCTAACTTGGTAAAGGATATCAATTCATTCAAGTGGGTTGCAACTTAATATTGGTTATTTGTATTAGGCTAAATAGATGGGCCAAATTAAGCATTTTTTTAAACTGAAATTATAACAAAATCAAATTATTCAAGCACTCAAGCGAGTCAATGATTGAGCACATCTTGACTCGAGCTCACCTTACTTCAAGCTCAACTTGAATCTAAACGAGTAAGCTCGGCTCGATTTGAAAGTTATTTGAGCTGATTTTGAGCAAACTTTTTCCGAGTGGACTTTGAGAGAAATTTGAGCGAGCTTCAAGTAATGTGCTACGGAATATTCTGGGTCATTTCAAGATTATTGACTTCATGCCCTGCTTTTCCTTAATGAAAGTGTATTAGCCTAACAGCAATCTACTCATGAGGTTTAGGCCAAGAGTCATATTTAAAAATGCTAATTTGTTCAATCATGAACCCATCCAAGATTACACATAGCAAAATCAACCAAGATATCAAAATTTGCAACATACTAAGAGATCTATTTTTTGAAAGGTGCCTGCCAAATGCTCATTCAATTTATGGATAGGTCACCAAACTCAATGAAAATTTCAATAATAATATCAAAAAGGGATATGGACATTATAAACCAAGTCCACTTGTTTTAAGTTGGTCTTCGGTTTCCAACAATAAACTTAGACCGGCATGGTCTTCAGTTTCCTAGTTGCTATCAAGAAACTCGGATTCTGATATATGATTTCTAAACAAAAACTAGGGTTTCTATGACTTCGATGTTAACCTGGTTTTTGGTATCTAGCAACCAACTCAGAAAACGCTTTTTTAAAAAAGTCAGATCGACCGCGATGATAATCTATCCACACACACAATTGTCTAATTGCCTCCCTTTTCTCCTCTTTCAAAATAATCATGGTTTCATCATCTTCCTTCACAATCTTCTCCAAATCCCTAACTTGCTCTCTAGTTTCAACACTTTTTGTCTTGACCCAAGGATCTCCTCTTCTTTATCATCCACTTGAACCACAAGTTCATCAAAGTCTTTCTTAACTTGTACCAAATCACCATTCTTTCTTTTAATCCAATCTTTCACATAATTTATCTCACAAGACACTTTGGAGACGCGATTCGTGAAAGCTTCACAACATTCGACAAACCGAAGCCCAAAGGTCTCAGAGACGCTTAATGTGTCACTGACCGTTGACATCATAATCTTGATACTATGCAATGCTAACTCGCTGTCTTTCCTGTCTTGCTCGTTTTTTTCTCGGGTCTTTGTGTACCATTCTCTGGTTTCATTGTGAAGTTGCTCCGCCACACGGATTCTTCTACTGAAAATACGGATACTATCCTCGGATTTCTTTTTGAATTCATCCACCATTTCTCCCATTTTCTTGACTGTGGCTCGGAAACTGGAATTTGCTTCACGGTTTAGTTTGTTCACCTGCAGGTCTCTTTCTTCAAGTGTTGCTGCTAAAATGTCATTTTTTCCTTCAAGTTCGCTTTTGTCATTTTCTAAAGATTTAAGCTTTTGTTCGAGGGATTTCATCTTGTTTGATAAGTCCCTCTTGACACCCTCGATTTCTGATTCGAGGGTAGAAATTTGAATATCTTTCTCTTGGAGTTTTCCCTCCAACTGAGAAATTGTTGTTCTTTGATTCTCATTTTCACATTTTGACAAATGGTTTTCATCTTTTATAATTTCAATCTTGAACTCCAAATCTTTTACTTGTTGTCTCAACACATCTCTTTCTTCGATTAAACCCTCTTCATTTGCACTCTTTTGCTTTAATTTCTCTGTCAAACTTTCCAACATTTCAAGGGAATCTGATGCTTCTTTAGTCTTTTTATCGAGCTTGTTTTCTGATTCTTGATTCTGAATTCTTATAGACTCCAGCTCTTGTTCTTTTTCGTGTGAAAAGTTTTTATGCAGAGACCGTAAAAAATCCACTTCAATTTCCAGATTTTGGATCCGATCCATGGATTCCTTAATCTTACCATTGAAATATTTCTCACATTCATCTAATCTCCTCAAAACATCACCTTCCTTCTCTTTAAAGACTAAAGCTTCTTTAGTCTTTTCATTGAGCTTGTTTTCTGATTCTTGATTCTGAATTCTTAAAGACTCCAGTTCGTGTTCTTTTTCGTGTAAGTAGTTTTTATGCAGAGACCGTAAAGAATCCACTTCCATTTCCAAATTTTGGACCCGATTCATGGACCCCTTAATCTTACCATTAAAAAACTTCTCACACTCATCTAATTTTCTCAAAACTTCATCTTCCTTCTCTTTAAAGGCAAATTCAAGCTGAAATCCTGAAGTTTCCTTTAATCTTTTATGAAAGTCATCATGTCTGCCTTTAAATTCTTGTTCATGTTCGCTTTTCTGACAGTTTAAGTCCTCGATCTCGAGCTTCAAAGCAATAATTTTGTCTTCTAACGACTTTATCTTCGAGGGTGACTTGGTTTCAAGATTCAATAATTTGTTCTCTTTCTCAACTAAACAATCTCTTAATTTATCAGTTTCTTTTGTAAGCTTCTCTACTGTTCTACCCCTTTCTTCCTCCTTGTATCTACCTTCAACACTCAATGTCTCTAAAGAATAACAAGAATCCTCAGATTTCATATTCTGAGCATCTGTTGTTGTCACTTTTGGTTGATCAATATTTGGTGTTTTCGATCCACTACCTGGTGAATAATATGCTGCAGATTCCATACTCACTGAATAAGAAGATGAAGTGGACTCATTATCTTCTTTAATACTACATTTCTTCTTTACACCTTCCCATAAAATCTTCATACAGATCACACATGATTGATACTGCTTATAAAAATCCTCAATCAGATTAATAACTTCAGATCGTTTCCTTTGTTTTGCTTCCTTGTTACCAGAATTTACACTCTTAACAAGCTTCACGATTCTGTCCACTTTAGTATCCGTTTCTGCATTGTAAAAACTACAAAAACTTCAATATCAAACCACGTGTGACAGTACCTATAAGAGAATCATACCTAATCATCAATTAAAGGTTGTATAAAGCTTTATGATTACATAACAAGCGACTTCATTTAAGGATCATCGTATTGAATTGAGATAGTTGTTACCTATTATTATTCGTTTTTGCTGTTCTTTTTCTGGATCAACATGATCCCGAAACATATTAAATGATTCATTCCACCTAAGTTTAGTCATTCCTATATGCCCCTGGGCACCCCCTCCTCTTAATCAAAATCTGTCAATTTCATAACATATGAGCTTAATATCAGGCCCCTTTGGAATTACAAAACTTAAATCTTCAAACTATTAGAAACTCCAAATTGAAAGATCTCATATCATACGCTAATTACAGATCTATGGTTTAGATTTGCCTAAAATGAGATTTGACCTTGAAGCAGCTGTTATCCTATGCATTTAAGCAATAACAAAGGCCATCATCATCATCATTATCACGTACGCGAGTAATCATGCAACAATAATCCTGCGAATAACGTTTATTTTCACATAAACAAAACATCCAGTATCACGCACGCATTAATTACACGTAGAGATCGATGCACAGACCATAGATGCAATTACATTACAAATGCATGCGATTGTGAACCTAAACGCAGACAAAATACATGTTTATAAGCAGAAATTAATCAAGGATACATGATCTGAAGAGAAATGAAGGCATTAATGGTGCCCTAATAGATGATTATGAGCAAGAATTACCTGTAATTGGGAGGGAGAAGAAGATGAATCATCCATGCGTGAAGTGTGAAAAATTGATTGAGATTGCGTTACTTTGATCTAACGTCGTCACATGTGGTTGATAAAGAAAACCGGTGAAGGCGGTAAATGGGTTGTTTATTATGACTTCAATTCTCCAAATCACTTTTGTTTTCATTCTTACAAAATACATGTCTAAGAACACTTATCATTCTTATTCTTATAATTTATAAAATAAAATACTATTTTATAAAATTTGTTTATCTTTTTCTTGATACCTCTCACATCTCCTTCCACATATATATCATCATTTTAATTAAAAATAATTGTTTATTTTATTTTTCAATTTTTTTTCTTCCGTTCACATCCACTTAAAAAAATAAATAGTAAGCCTTTATATTTGAAGGATGAGTTTATTTACCCAACGAATATGAGGATGGAGTACACGGGATGAAGTATGTTTTTTAGAGTGTTCACATCGTCATCCTCATATTTACCTTCATCTCTAAAATATGCAAGAAACATGAAAAATCATGTTTTAATCTCACATTAGAGCATTCACATTCCATTTCTTATTCTTATTCCTATAATTTATAAAAAAAACATTATTTGTAAGAGCATTGATAATAGATTTTTTACAATTGTGTGAGCGTGTTTCTTATATTATATGTAATGGTTGTGAGTGGTTGTAAGCGTAAGAGAGATAAAATGTTACCGTTCATATGCATATTTGAGGAAACATTGTTTAACTCTTATAAATCTTTTTAATAATTTTGAAAGTGGTTGTGTGTGGAGGAAAGATAAAAAATCATAATAAAATATAAAAAATATTATTTAATTAAAAAGTAGAAAAAATTAATGATTTTTATTATAATTATAAGGATGACGATAACTAGTCTACTGTGAATGCATTTACCTATCTTTCTTTAAAACCTCACACATTCATTCCCATATATTTTCCTATCTTAATTAAATAATATTTATTTATTATTTTTTAATACTATTTATCTTTTTTCCATTCACATCCATTAGTTAAATATATTAAAAAAATCATAGAGGTAAACAGTGAACCTTTGTATATAAGGGATGAGATTGTTTTCCTTTAAAGTTATGAGGCATGTAGGGACAAGGAATGAAGCGAAGTGAATATTTTTATGATTTTTATTAAATATGAAAATGAGGATGGGAATGCAGAATGAGATGTTTTGTCTCATTCCCTATCTCCATCCTTATATCTTTAAGAAAAACCATCATAATCCCTCGTATTTGAGGAGTCACTATTTATCTCTCATATTTATTTTTCAATATTACTTGTGAGTGATTGTGAGTAAAAGAAAGAAAAAAAATTATTAGAAAGAATAAAGAAGCATAATTTAAAATGTGGTTAAAAATGAGGAACGAGACGTGAAAGCTTTTGGAAAATAAGAGACAAATCTAGAAAATAATGATTTTTCGTTAAATTATAAAGATGAAGATGAATAACTTCTTGTAAATGCTTTTAAGAGCACTTACACTATTTTCTCATCTCCGTCTCAACTTTAAAGGGGAAAATTAATAAATTAATAATTAATATCAATTTATTGTAATATTTTAGAATTTAACTAAAAGAACAAAAGCTATAAGTGTATGATTGTATAGATCAAGGGTGGTTTTCTTGTGATGTTCTGATGATAAAATATATTGTATATCAAAAAGTTATTAGTTAACATCCTATAAAGTGTAATTGTTTTGATTTCAGGAGTAGAATGTGTAAAAATTTTATTCTCTAAACACATGCAACTATATATGTACACATATTAGATCATATTAAGTTCTATATCCAAACCATACAACATTTTATAAGTTTAAATCTATAAAAAACTAATTTTTAATACATTTGATAGGTTACATGTCATACTATATATAAAATAATTATTGATACAATAATTTGTCTAAAGCAGTTCAAAAATAAAAAATAGAAAACAAAAAATAATAAAATTTTAAAGCTGTAAAATGTAAACACACAACGGTCAGCATAGAAGCTTCCATCCGAAATTCGGGCCTTGCATCAACTACTTGTACACTCACATAAACAACCTTTTACTTTTAACAAATTACCAATCACACCCAATTGATATGATAATACCTAACGGAGTACTAACGCTTCATGTTTTTAGGAAAACAATCAACCGTATTAATATTCCAAAACTATAAAGCTATTGGGAAAGATTGTTGGTGCGACCTACTGATGGTGTAACTAATTTAGTGTAATTGTTTTGTTATATTATCTATAAGGTTGTCACACGCTTACCTTGACTATTGTAATGTTCGTTTTGGGTGCCTCTTTTGTGCTATTTCCCCGCTAGCTTCTTTGAATAAAATTTATTCATTGCTGCCGTTAAAAAAATTTAATAAAGTATGGAAGTGTTGAGATCTTGAAGTAGCCTATACGTATTTCAGTTTTGAAAAGTAAGCGATTTGACTTAAAATGTCAAAAGAATGCATATTCGAAATGTTGGTTTATATCCTTTGTGTTTCAAGGATAGAATTTTTGTGAGGGTGTGAAGGTGTTGTAACTAACGAATACTAAGAACTCGGGCTAAACATTAACCCAAAGCTTTTACCCACTTCATTCGGTTGCTACGATCCGGTCTTATCATTTCATCAGCTTTTATTTCAATGTAATTCATAAACCATTTTGTGAGGTATTGATAACCTAAGATTACCTTAATTGATGTTTATAAGATTGAGTGTACGATAAACTTTCCTAGTGAAGTCATATTAGATAATACAAACAAAGAACACAAATATAAATATATATATATATATATATATATATATATATATATATATATATATATATGTGTGTGTGTGTGTGTGTGTGTGTGTGTGTGTGTGTGTGTTCCATTTGAGGTTAAATCCATTATTCTAGATTTTAGACCATGCTTGAATTTGGTCATGAAGAAATAGTATCTCATCGATTGTAGTGTGGTAGGGAGGTTTAGGACAAGTTTAGACCTTATTTAATTTATGTCGTCGGCTTTGCCACATTAAATTGAATTATGCTTGTTGAAGATGGATCTCGTAAAATTCACATCCAACATCAAAGAATTATAGATTTACAAAATAATTTGAACAACAAGATACATCACTAAGACTTATTTTTTGAAAAGTTGAAATCAATCAAATGAAGAATAAAAAATAAGTTCTAACTAAAACTCTATCTAAAACGCTTAAAAAGCAGTTATTACATAATTTGAAACGTATATAATCTATTCTTGAGATTTAAAATGTTGGCCTAGTAGTTTGTCACACGTAAGCACTCTAATTTAGCCTACTCATCTGGAACAAAGGTAACATTTGACCCCTCTCGTAATACTTTAGAACTAAGAAAAATTATGATTTATTATTAAACTAAATCAAATGATCATGAAGAAATTACAGATGAAAAATAAATACTCTACCATTCTCCTAACTGCTAGCTCCTAACCATTCTCTACATACATGTTCAAATTAATAATATTCAAATTATGATCACCTTGAAACATAAATAATAAATAAAGTTGCATACTTGTTCCATAACAATATAATCAATCACGTGATTGAAGAAACTAATATTATTTCTTAACAAAATGATTAAAAGTACAAATAATAATCCCCAATAACATTGGGGGCCAAAGTGAAAGCTCCATTGCTTCCAATCAAAGATTATTGGCTACGGGTTTATCGTCTATCAAGACATTGCGTCTTTCAGAATTCAGGGTTTTTCTGCTTTCAAAACCCACTTCAATCACACCCCATTTCAATCAATTGATCGTCACAAACTGTAGCAAAATGGGTTTCGAAGATAACCCATTAGCCGATCGTCGGTCGGAATCTGAAACTCCGACGGTGGAGGAGCTCATTTCTCAGCTCCGATCATCGTTCTTCTCACTTGAGTTTCAATACGTAGCGAAAACGTTGAAGGACCGTGAACAGCGGATACAAGAGGAGTATTTGAAGCTGAAAACGAAGGTTGAAGAGGAGAAAAGCGTGCTGATTTTGGAGAATCTGAAGTTGAATGATGAGTTGAAGAAGAAACAGGACGAAATTGATGCAATGAGGAAGGTGAATGCGGAGTATGAGATAAAATTTAGGGTTTTTGAGAAGGGATCTTTGGAGTTTGATCATAATGCTTTGAGTTTGAAGAAAATGGGTTCAGAGGGTTTTTGTGTCGATTTGGAGAATAAAGAACCACAGGATCGTGCTGCTGGTACAAATTTCTTACTGCTGTGATCATATTATGATTTTAGTGATCTGATTATATTAATTTATGGTAGAATTATCAGTTTTTTGTTATAGGTTTAGCTTCTGTATAGATTGTATTGTTTCATTCACAATTGAAGTATTGAAAATGTTAAAATGCTTATAATCACAAGAAATCAGTGAGGCTCTTTTGCCTGAAACATCTGTAGTTAGGTAAAGCCATGTTTTGTTTTAGAAATAGGATTCAATAAAACAAAACATGTAGGTTAATCTTGATTGGTGCGGGTCAAGTTGGGTCACGAGTCAAGTTAACAGTTTCATTTTGTAGTTATGTGTTAGTGGGTTGGCAAGTTATGTGGTGTTTCTGTTGTTTGTAGGAGGTAGTGAGTCAGTTTTTATTTATTTGATTTATTTATTTAGTCCATGATGACATCTAGTAGTATATATAATATGAAAGAAAGTGAGCAAAGAGTTTTGTGATTTTTTAATCTTGGGCCAGAACCAACAAAACACGCGTTTAAATATTGAAATGATAAAGCATTGTTTTATGTTGATGTTAAGTCATATGAGTTTGCTGAAATGTCAAAATGCTAAAACAGAACCCAAGCTGCCTAAGATCATTCTGATTGATGATGACAACGATGATGGTGGTGATCAAGGAAAACAGGTTTCAAATAAAATCAAAAGAGAATTCAATGCTGATGATGGTGATGACCTCGAGTACATCTCTAAAATTAAAAGAAGACGGGTTTCAAATGAATTCAAGAAAGAATATAATGCTGATGGTTATGATCTTAAGTTTATATCTACAACTAAAAGAAGACGCGTTTCAAATGAAACCAAAAGAAAGAATCATCGCGAGTCAGCCAATATATCACCATTTTTGGAGAAGATCGATTCAGATAGCTCCACCTCTGATTCAGGTTCAGACAGTGGAAAGATCAGTAAAGCATACAAGTTCTCCATTGCAAAAATGATGAAACAAAAAGAAAGATGGGAAACTGAGTCTGATATGGTGAGAGATCTTGAAAATGATGATGAACTATGTTTGAATGGTATATGTGCTATACATAGACAACGAACTATTGTTCATGGAACTGATATAGCAAGGTATGATCTAGATCTTGTTTCTAAATATTCATTTCCTTATTGAAAACCCAATTTCTTTTGTGTATATCTAATGTCACAATTATATTTGCTCTCTGTTTTGTCTCTAGGATGTGCAACCTGGCATGTAAGCTTATCGATGGTGATTCACAAAAACGGCTAAAGAAAAAAGCTTCAGAGTTGAACCAGTTTGATCTCGATCATTGTCGAATGTTTGCTAAGAAGTACTCATTGCAGCTCTTTAACATATATCAAAAGAAATGTGACCCTTTTTTCCCTACTTTAAGAAACCAAGAAAAAAGGTCACATAATTAGAAGTCAAACCATGAATTGTTTGTAAAGCTTGGGCTTTTGTTTGGGGTGTAGTTATGTCTTTTGAGGTTTTTGCATGATCATGAAGGTAGATTTAACAAATAGGTGCAGTTGGGATTATACATGTTGTATGTGTAGAAAGTAGAATAGTTGATTAAGAGCTGTGGGAATCTGCAAGTTACCATCTTTCTTAATGTGATTGTCTATATGTGCCCTTAAAATTTTCTGATTTGACAACTTGAAGGGGAGTGTACTGAGTAAAAATGGAGAGATGATACATCTAGCACAATTATTTCTGGATTTTTAGAAATCCTGATTTTGGTGTACATTAATTTTCTGATTAGAAATCCTGATTTTGGTGTTAACATTAATTTTTTATAAACAATAATTTCTAGATTTTTAAAGATAAATATACAAACTAACATTAATTAGTTATGCATGATTGTTTTAGATGATGTTTTGATGTTACATGTCAACATGGTAAAACAAAACAAGCAATGCTGCCCGCGTGCTGTGGTGTGTGATTGCGCGTATTGTCATTTTTTAAGATAAATATACAAACTAACCTTAATTTTTAAAATATATTCTTTTATGAATTTTAAATATACCATTATAATATGCTTTTTTCTTATATACGTTAAGATATAAACTGAGAAGCATCGTATTGAAAACCACAAATATGTAAATAACTATTAAGAACTCGCATAAGCAATAAACATAATACCTCAATAAAAATAGTAAACTAAAAATAATGGTTTGATTTTATTTTTTCATTATTTCTTTAATTTTATCATCTCGCTCCTCAATTTTTCTAGAAAATTTATAAAATTTTCATATACGCAATACAATGTGGATGTATATATGCACATTATCAAGAGACTATAGATATCGTATTTTTTAAAATTTTATCTTAAAAGTAGTAGAATTACAAGCATTTTTATATATTTATATAATAAATAGTACAAGAGTTAAAGTGATTTTTTATAGTTCTTTACAGATTTACGGTTCTCAATTGAATGTCTATCTATTTACTTATATCATTTTTAATTTAGTTTTGTTATTGCTACAAAAAACTTTTTAAAACAATTTAGTTTAGTTTTGTTTCTTCTAAAATCAATACCTTAATTTGAGTCCCTTAAACTACTCTTAAACAGGTTAAACCAAGATAGTCTCTAAAGAATCTTTGATTCTCACCACTAGTTAACCGACTCATATGAAAACAACTTAATTTAATAACTCACAACTTTATGTTTATGTATGCACAACCTTTATGCATGACCGGCTCAATTATTCCGGGGTTCTAAGAGAAGTAAAAAAAAGGTCTTTTACAAACTAGATAAATATTTTCAGTTTTGATTTTACGTTTTTAAAAAACTTAACATATAAGACTACCAAATTTGTTTATACACCTAAAGGGAATCAGTGACATCCAATATTAGGTTTACTAACTTATACAGCTTTAGTTTATCTATAAAACTACTATTAGATAAAGTGAACAAGTAGCAGATTTACAATACACATATGTATGTCTACAATTAACATATGAAAATATGATGAGACACATTACATAGAGTTGAACAAAGTAAAATAAGAAATTGAAAATTTCGTTGAAATTAGTTGAAACCGATTTCTAAAACGCAAACAATCACATGTATTAGAATTGGAGTGAGTATTTTCTATCGTCGTCAAAACTAAAAACTAAGAGAAGACTCTGCGTAACCTGTTGAGATATAAGTTTTGTGAAATGTAAATAAATCACATTATAAACGAAAGTTTTAATCTAACGCGTTTTAATATATTAACAAGACAAAAATTTCAAAATCATATTTAAATAATCGAATAATGATGCACGAGATAATGTACAATCAAGAAACTTGAAGGCCTAAAATATGAGGCCCTAAAACGAATGCTTATCTGTTTATACTGTTGAGTCATGATCACTGTCTTTATGCAATTTGGTATGACACTAGTGTTAAATCGTTGGTGGTATGTAATTCATCATCAATCCATGTGCTCCGCGTTATTGAGTATCCACCCCTCATTTTAGATACAACATTATTTTTTTTTATTTTGTTTTTTTAACGGCATGCACAACATTAATTACCCACTATATACTTCCATCATATCATAAATAGACCACCATCTTTGCCTCCATCTCAATTCGCTTCCAACACCAATAAAAACTACAAGCTTTTATTAATCCTTTGTATTACATACATTTAATCCCACTAAAGATTGAAAGAATGGGAAGCCATCCTTCTGAGTTGTCACACCCTCAAACTCATCGGATCCGAAAGAGTTCAAGCCTCTGGACCCTGAAGACTTTCGCGAAAAAGCCCACAAAGTGGTCGATTTCATCGCTGACTACTACAAAACGTCGAAAGCTACCCGGTCCTCAGCCAAGTTCAGCCCGGTTACCTTAAGAATCGGCTCCCCGAGACCCCACCCGACACGCCAGAATCATTCGAAATGATCCTAAAAGATGTAGAAAACGATATTATCCCTGAGATAACAATGTTGGTAATCAGAGGATATTGACTCAAAGTTTCTTGGTTTCTATTTCGAATAATGACTGAGGTTTACAAAGGAAACATATTTAAAAACATAAAAACTGCTGCCCCACTACTAGCTTAAACTAAGTACGTGCAAACATGCAGAAATAATATAATTAACTAAACAAAATAAACCCCCCATAATCTCATATCTTCCAGAACGTGCTTAAGACCCATTCCAATCTTTGAATTTTTAATTCTGTCAACTCCAAGTCAAGATTATATTCCACATTCACCTCCTAAACTTGACTTATAATTTCAATCTCTTCAACACCTAGCAAGCTTCTCATTTCAAGAAACTTTACTAGTGGCAGTGCCTCAGTCAATGTGTCAGCTTTCTGTTGTGTTCCCTGGATATGCTCAACATTGATCTCCCCTTCTCCAATGCATTCTCTTATGAAATGATATTTAGTGTCAATATGTTTACTGCGCCCATGGAACACTGGATTCTTCATAAGTGCGATTGCAGATTCATTGTCAACATACAGCTTTACACTTGGAACCTTCCAACCCGTAAGGTCAGTCAGAAGCCTCTTCAGCCAAAGCGCCTGACACGCAGCAGCTGCTGCTGCCATAAACTCGGCTTCATAAGATGAAAGAGCAACCGTGCGTTGTTTCTGCGAAGACCAAGTAATCAGGCTGCCGAGAGATAAAATGCAATTCCGGTTGTTCCACGAAGATCTACCAAATCTGTCCCATAGCTACTATCGCTGAAGCCAACCAAATCTTCATCTCCATTCTTCCGATACTTCAATCCGAAACCCAGCATGCCCTTTATGTACCTGAGAACTTGTTTCATAGCTTTATGGTGGCTCTCTTTGGGTGCCTCCATAAATCTGCTAAGTACTCCAACTGAGTAACCAAGATCGGGACGAGTGTGGAGTAAATACCTCAAACTTCCAATTGTTCGCCGATACTCTATTGCATTCACAGGCTCTCCTATTTCATCTTTTGTTAAATTGGTGTTTGGTTCCATTGGCCATGTACTTGGATTACACTTCCACATTCCAGTTGACTGCAATATCTTCTTGTCATAATTTGCTTGGCTAATAGCTCCCATCTTTATCCTGCTCAACTTTTACACCCAAATAATATGATAATTTCCTAAGGTCGCTCATGTCAAAAGTTTGACTCAAGCGTTTCTTGAAATCTTGCACCTGCTCCTCACTCGAACCTGTTACGATTATGTCATCGACATACAACCCTACGATCACGATAGTGTTCTCCTTTTGCAACTTATATACCGCTTGTTCCTGTGGACATTTCTTGAAACCAACATACTTCATGGCTCGATCAAAGCGAGTATTCCACGCTCTTGGGGCTTGTTTCAAAACGTACAGAGCTTTTTGTAATCTGTAGACCTTTTGTTCCTTTCCAGTAACAACAAAACCTTCTGGTTGCATCACTTATACCTCTTCCTGCAACTTACCATTAAGAAAGGCTGTCTTCACATCCAAATGATAAACTGGCCAACTTTCTTTCGCTGCCAAAGCTAAGATCAAGCGTATGGTTTCAAAACGAGCAACAAGAGCGAACACCTCCTCAAAATTGATTCCCTGTTTCTGAACATATCCTTTTGCAACCAATCTCGCCTTGTGTTTCGTAACCTTTCCATCAACACCTTTCTTTAATTTGTACACCCATTTTAGTCCAATTGATTTGTGACCTACAGGTAGATCACATAGACTCCAGGTTTTGTTCCTTTCAATAGATTCGATTTCACAAGCTATTGCCTTCTTCCACTCTTGATCTGTTGCCGCCTCTTTGTAATTAACAGGTTGATCTCCTACTAGCAATAATTCTTCCATTGGTTCAATTGGTTCCGTTGCTGCATACGTCTCGTGCAGCGATCGAAAACCCCGCACCGGAGTATGATCATAATATAAGGAACATCCACTGTCTCCTTCTTCTTGTGAAAAACTTTGGTTGCCTGTTGTAGGTGTTGAAGCTTCACCATACTCGTTGTGACTTCCTGAAGACATACAAGAGGGTGAGTCAAAACTTCATGCTCAGGAAAATTTAGAATACCATTTATGTTTTCTTCAGGATGATGATCTAGGCCTGTTTCGTTTGACTCCAACTGGGCCTGAATACTAAATCCTGGTGTTTGCAATGTGGGCTGCTCATCTTGAACGTTGGCCCAAGCCCATTTCCTTTCTCATCGAATACTACATCACGACCCACAACTAATCTTTTTGTTTTTGGATTGAATAGTCTGCATGCCTTGCTCCCTGGTTCTATCCCCAAATACACCATGGTTTCACTGCGGTCACTGAGTTTCGTTGTCTGTGTTGTTGGTCTCTCACATGTGCGACACAACCGAAAACTTTCAAGTGTTGAAAGTTTGGTTTTCTTCCTTTCCATCCTTCGTATGGTGTCACGGTCTTCACTCCTTTGTGATGACTCTGTTTAAGATGTAAACAACATGATGTACAGCCTCACCCCACATCACATCCGGTACATTCATAGTCTTCAGCAGCGATCGGGTCATTCCAAGTACAGTTCTGTTCCGGCGTTCGACCACCCGTTTTTTTGAGGGGTGTAGGGCGCCGTCAACTGTCTTTTTATCCCTTCTTTCTCACAGAACTCCTTAAATCAGTTTGAGACAAATTCACCTCCTCAATCTGTGTTCTTAGACCCTTTATCTTGAACGAGCTTTCATTTTCAACTTCTGCTTTGAATCTTTTGAAGGCATTGAGAGCTTTGTCTTTTGTTTTGATCACGTAAACCCACATATACCGCAATAATCATCCACGATTAGAAGAAAGTATCGATTTCCACCGAGTGTTTGCGGTGTAATAGGGCCACACAAATCCGCGTGTAGTATTTCAAGTGGTTTGCTCGCACGCCATTGAGCTTCTTGTGGGAACGGTTGTCTACTCTGCTTTGCAACCAAGCATCCCTCACAAACTTGTGTGGGATGATGAAACCTCGGTATTCCTTTCACCATGTCTTTCTGTACCATTGCTTCGATTGATGGGAAATTCACATGCCCCAACCGGGCATGCCAGATCCATGCGGTGTCTTCAGGACAACAGTCATGCATGTGGGCTGCATGGTATGAAGTTGGATCTTGTATAGCGGATTAGATGATCTTTTCACCTTCATCATTAATCTCCCTGCTGCATTATGTACAAACAACAACTCCTCTTTCATTTCAACATGATACCCTTCTTCAGTGAGTTGTCCTAAACTCAAGATATTACTTTGCAATGCTGGTATATAATACACATCGGGAATGACATGTTGGTCCTCATTCTTGCATTCGAACAGTAGAGTCCCCTTTCCCTCGATCTGAACTCTTGACCCAATCCCAAACTTCACTTGCCCTGTAACATGTTTATCAATGGTGGCAAAGTGATCCTTGACCCCTGTCATGTGATTGCTTGCTCCATTATCTAGATACCAAGTATCCTTCTCAACATTGATCTCATCAGGAAATACTTTCTTCTCATTCAGTAGTATATGGTTTTCCTTTCTTCACCAAATACACTGAGTAAAAGGGTCGGGTCTTCCTCCTGGCTTTGTGTTAAGTTCACTTCATCACGATTATCCTTAGTTTCCTTGCATTCTGAGGCGTAGTGCCCGAGTTGGTCACACTTAAAACATTTTATGTGTCTTTTGTCTCTCCCTTTACGACTATTATTGTTGTTGAACTCCTGGCCTCCATGGAAGTTATTGCGGTTTCCTCTACCTCGGTAACTCCCACGTCCTCTAGAATAACTTGATTGCCTCAATCTGATGGAAGCGAACCCCTTCCCCTGCTACTTGAAGATTGTGATCTCCACGACCCCTTTTGATTTCCACCTGTGTCGGTTTTCGTAAGAAGTAGACCACCATCATTGCTTGCATTCCCTTTTTGAAAACGCAACCGGTCTTCGTATGCCTTTAGTCTTCCTATTGCTTCATCGAAAGGCATCTTATCTAGATCAGAGTACTGTTCCATTGAAGCCACTAACTGCAGATACTTGTTCGGGACTGAATTAAGAAGTTTTCTCAACAAAACTCATCTTCTAGAGTTACTCCAAGGCTAATATGTTGCGAGTTCATTGCACTCAATTTTCCCACAAAGTCATCAATGGACTCTCCATCCTTCATCTTTAATGCCTCGAAGTCACTCTTAAGTGTGTGCAATCGGGCCTTTTGCACACGTTCTGCCCTAAGTATCGTGTTTTTAACGACTCCCAACCTCCCTCGCAGTCTTCTTCTTCGCTACCTGCATCAAAACATCCTCTGGAACTGATTGGAAAAGAAAGGCTCAGGCTAGCTTATTCTTCTTCTCATCTGGTGTTGATCCGGCCGGTGGTTCTACGGACTCCCATAGTCCTTGTGCATCCAGTATCGCCTCCATTTTGATGGCCTAGGTGGTGTAATTAGTTGTTTTGTTAGCATCGGATACTGTAACGATACAATTCCAGCATCCTTCACAGCTCCTGGTGTAGTAGTAACAGTCGACATCGGTTCGAATCGAGGGTACTTGGGCATTCAACAACACAAGCTCTGATACCAAATGTTGGTAAATCAGAGGATATTGACTCAAAGTTTCTTGGTTTCTATTTCGAATAATGACTGATGTTTACAAAGGAAACATATTTAAAAACATAGAAACTGTTACCCCACTACTAGCTTAAACTAAGTACGTGCAAACATGCAGAAATAAAATAATTAACTAAACAAAATAAACAACCCATAATCCCATATCTTCCAGAACGTGCTTAAGACCCATTCCAATCTTTGAATTTTTAATTCTGTCAACTCCAAGTCAAGATTATATTCCACAAACACATTGGCTGAGTACAAACTTCTTTGCTTTTTTTTTTTCCAGCTAGTGTTAGTTCAGCTGCATTTGTTGGTGAAATGTTGTCCACTTGTCTTAATGTGGTTGCATTTGATTGGATTGGTTCACCGGCTGCCACCGAGCTCGAGATGGTGGCCATGGATTGGCTCGCTGTTATGCTTCACTCCCGAAAACCTTCATGTTTTCGGGCTCGGGAGGTGGAGTCATACAATCCACCACAAGTGAGGCGGTTCTGTGCACCCTTGTCGTGGCTAGAGACCGCGTACTTAACGAAATCAGGGTCGAAAATATTGGGAAGTTAGTCTTGTACGGGTCCGATCAAACTCACTCGATGTACAAGAAAGCATGCATCCGAAGAACATACGGTGCATACCTACACGTGTGGAGGATGAGTTTCTCTTCGTCCTAGGTGTAAGATGGTAAAAGACTAAATTGAATATTATTAATAGGTTTGGTTACAATATATAGAGAATATAATGCAAACCGTAAAACATAACTGGGCCCGTGGGCTCATACTAACAACCCTAATAATACTGTCTAATACTCCCCCGCAGTCTTAGCGGAAGTAACCTGACGCTATGACTGAGAAACAAAAAAAACATAAAAAAAATAATAATAAGATAAACATGCTTCGATCGACTTGACTACCCAAACTATTACTAACAAACAATATTGTGCTTGATGTTGTCATTCGTATTTTGGTTGATTGTGCTATCCATAGTTTCCTTGATACTTCATGGTTCTTGATTCTGGAATAATAAGTTGAGACCTGGCGACCGTAGTCGTTGGCGATGTCTCAAGGCTAGCAAGCAGCACTCTCTTGGATCCATAGATCAAGAGATGAAATAAGTAGATATAATTAAAGAAAAAGAAAGCAAGAGCGGTGACCGTGGTCAGGTGGCGGTCTCTTGGATTCGTAGATCAGGAGATAAGATCCGTAGATCTAAAAAGAACAGAAATATTTAATCAACCGTAGTTTAAGATCGGTGGCCGTGGACCATGGTCCTTAATGCGGCTAAAACACCGATAAACAAAAAATAAAAAGAAAAGAAAAACATAGTGATCGTTGCAAATCGAGAGCCATAATCAAAAAACAAACCAAGAAAACGGATGTGTACGAACCAAAAGAATGGATATGGGTAATAGGTTTGAATCATCAACCGATAACAAAGCTTTATTCAACACAAACTAGAAGATAGATAAGAAACGAAACAGAAGACGAAGGTGGGACAGGGCAGCGGCGGTGGCGGCGGCACACCGCCCTGTCTAGGGTTTGAACTCTGTGGCTATGGCTAGGGTTTGTATGTTTTTGTGATGATGCAGCGAAGAAGAAGTTAACCAGAACCTTAAGGCTCTGATACCATATAAGATGGTAAAAGACTGAATTGAATATTATTAATAGGTTTGGTTACAATATTAGAGAATATAATGCAAACCCTAAAATATAACTGGACCCGTGGTTCATACTAATTACCCTAATAATACCGTCTAATACTAGGATCTTCCAAAAGTCATAGAGGCTGACATGAAAGAAGGGTTGGTCCCACTTTATCTATGTGTCACGGTGGGGACCACGTCCACGACCGCAGTGGATCCCAGTAAGGACCTTGCTGAGGTGGCAAACGAGTATAATATATACGTCCACGTGGACGCGGCTTATGCAGGAAGTGCATGCATATGTCCAGAGTATAGAAATCTTCTTGATGGAGTTGAGCGAGTTGACTCACTGAGTTTGAGTCCGCATAAGTGGCTACTCACTTACTCGGAGTGTTGTTGCCTGTGGGTGAAGAACCGTAATTGATGGTTGATGCACCGAGGACCAATCCTGAGTAGTTGAGAAACAAACACAGTGAGTCACACTCGTTGGTGACTTACAAGATTGGCAAGTCGGGACGTGTCGAAGGTTCAAGTCTCTACGTTTGTGGTTCGTTATACGTAGTTATGGTGTCAAAAACCTACAAAAACACATTCGTTCGGATATCCAAATGGCGATAACGTTCAAACGACTTGTGAAATCTGATGTATGGTTTGAGATTGTTGTACCACGACGGTTTTCCATGGTGTGTTTCCGATTGAAACAATTCAACGGGTTTGACTCGGGCTACACCGAGTTGCTGAACAAAAAGCTACTCGAGCGAGTCAACTCGACCGGGCGAGTTTACATGACTCACACGGTTGTCGCTGGGATTTATATGCTGAGGTTTCCGATTGGAGCCACACTCACTGAAGAACGTCATGTGATAAATGCTTGGGAAGTAATAAAGGAGACGGCCAATACTCTAGTGAACGAGTAAGAAGTACACCAACTAATAATTTTTGAGTTGAAAATAATGTTATATCATGTTTTAAAATTGAAATTAAGAGTTGCACTGGTAAGTGCAATGTGTATCTTTCTATATTTGGATGTCATTATGAATCGTGAAATAATTGGTGTAAGTTAATGTCATGAGTGTTTATTACTATATTTGATTTGAACGATATACTAATTACTCTATAACATGTTAAAATTTTATACTTTGGTGTTCGTGCAAATGTTTGAGGGGATACATAGAAGTGTGTGCCGTATGATGGAGAGAAGAAAAAGATGGTTAGTAAAGACCCCTTAAAATTTTATA
Source organism: Flaveria sonorensis (assembly GCA_025506505.1). Classification (NCBI taxonomy): domain Eukaryota; kingdom Viridiplantae; phylum Streptophyta; class Magnoliopsida; order Asterales; family Asteraceae; genus Flaveria; species Flaveria sonorensis. The sequence continues at coordinate 67,792,738 of CM046437.1, forward strand.
CAACCGCGTTTAGCTAGCGATCACAATGAGGTGGGTTTGGAACGGGTTTATAAGGTAATCCTAACTTTATATTCGTTTTAAAAATATATTTTATACTAGCTCAAAAACGTCGGTTATATATCAGTTTTATATCTATCAGATATTGGGCATATACGCGGGTAATTGGGTATACCCATTAATTTCATGGATACTACCCGTTGGGTATACTCGTCGGATATCTCTTTGACATTCTGCCAAATCTCTTTATCGCTATCTCTTTTTGACCAAATCTATTTGTTGCTCTCTCGCTTACTCTTTTTCGATAATGGCTAAGGTTTGAAGAAGAACCAAAGTTCTAATTGTTGAGTTACTCAAGTATGATATTAGAAGAATGGTCGAATTATAGAAATATTGGAAGTAACAAAACCTAATGATAATATAATATAATTAAAATATCAAAAAAACAAAAATTATTTCGGGTATATAATTATGTAAACGGGTATACTTAAACGGGTAAATGCGTATATCATGTGATCCCATACCCATCCCAAACCCGCAAAAATAATAAAAAGTAATCACATACCCAGTCTAATACCCGCTTATCCGAACTCATTCCCATACCAAATGTCTCAGGTTTCGGGTATTTCTATTGGTTATGCGTTAGATTGCCATCCCTAACTGCATTCAATATATCTTTTGGTTTTATTTGAAGCATTCACTAGGGGTCTTAAACGGATTGTTTTTGTGGATTGGCAGGTCTAACAAGAACGAACCCAAAATTTTAACACAAAACAGAAATCATGTCAGACATATGAAACGAAAGAGCCACTAATATTCGTGGGTTGACATGAAAACGACCTGTTCAAGATGATTATTTTATTGATTTTACATTGATACTTAGCGTTTTAGATTACAATTTTATAAAAAAATACCCATGTATATAAAAGCATTTACATTTTAATCATAAAATTTTATGTATATTTCTTTTTAAATTTTGAATTTTGGCACAAAGTATCCAAATAGTTTAATTCATCACGTCAAACACATTTAAAATTATATAATAAAAATTAAATAGGTTTATTTTTGTCATTGTTTATTATACCAATGTAAACTTGGATGCAGAATAATATTATTTCATCAAAGTGTTTTTCAAATTTTTTTTGTGTTCATAATAACACAATAAAAACAAAAAACACAAGAGACGTTTCATTATTATGTTTTACGTTGTATATTATTTTGTGTTATTTCGACATTCTTTTTAATAGAGTAAAAATACTATTTTGGTCCCGGTTATTTGAACACTTTAACCATTTGAGTCAAAAAATATATCTTTTAACAAATCAAATCTTGTGGTTTATATTTTATAACATTTCTTTCAATGTATTAACAGATTTAGATTTATATGTTAGTTTTTAATAAAATGACCCAAATGCTCGTAGACTGAATTGATAATTAAAAAACCTGGGGAAAAACACAATTTACTCATATATATTAATGAGCTGTTTTTGTTTTTATTTTCAAACTTTTTTTAATATATATATATTTTAAATCTTTTGGTTTCATTAAATGTCTTTTTTTAAAACAATCTGTTTTAAACCGTTAAGAAACTTTTTAGTCTATTCGACTTATTAAAGTTATTTTTTAAACCTTTAGGCATACTCAAACACCAATTTTAGCCGTTTATTTATTTAAATTGTTTAGCTTATTTTAAAGTTTTTTTAACTGTTCCATATTTTTAACGTCTTTTTTATCTAACTTTTTATTTTAAACTTAGTTTTTTGAACCGATCTACTTACTTAAGTGTTTAAATAAACCAAACGTTTTGAAAAGTTATTTCAAAGTGAAACAGTTTTAAAAAAAGTTTAATTAGCCAAGCGGTTTTAAAAGTAATTTAAAAAACGCTTAAATAAAGCAAACAACTAGAAAAACTACTTTTATTTTAAAAAAAGGTTAAAGGAGGTTCAAATAGTGGTGATCAAGGAAAACGGGTTTCAAATAAAATCAAAAGAGAATTCAATGGTGATGATGATGACGATGAACTCGAGTACATCTCTACATGTAAAAGAAGACAGGTTTCTAATGAATTCAAGAAAGAATATAATGCTGATGGTGATGATCTTAAGTTTATATCTACAACTAAAAGAAAACGCGTTTCAAACGAAACCAAAAGAAAGAATCATCGCGAGTCAACCAATATCTCACCATTTTTGGAGAAGATCGATTCAGATAGCTCCGCCTCTGATTCAGGTTCAGACAGTGAAAAGATTAGTAAAGCATACATGTTCTCCATTGCAAAAATGAAGAAACAAAGAGAAAAATGGGAAATCGAGTCTAACATGGTGAAGGATCTTGAAAAAGATGATCGATGAACTATGTTTGAATGGTATATGACAGATATATCAAGGTATGATCTAGATCTTGTTTCTAAATATTCATTTCCTTATTGAAAACTCCATTTCTTATGTGTATATCTAATGTCACAATTATATTTGCTCTTTTTTTTGTCTCTAGGATGTCCAACCTGGCATGTGAGCTTATCGATGGTGATTCACAAAAATGGCTAAAAAAGCTTTAGAGTTGAACCAGTTTGATCTTGATCATTGTCGAATGTTTGCTAAGAAGTACTTATTGCAACTCTTTAACATACGTCAAAAGAAAAGCAACTCTTTCTTTCCTACTTCAAGAAGTCAAGAAAAAAGGTCAGATGATTAGAAGACAAACCCTTAAATGCCTGTAAAGTAAGGTTTTTTTTGGGGTGTAACTTTGGTTTTTCTAAAGTTTTTGCATGATCATGAAGGTAGATTATTAACATATAGGCGTAGTTAGGATTATGAAACCAACTTATGATTTATTCAGTTGTTATGGTGACTAGAAAGTAGAGTGGTTGATCAAAAGAAGTTAACAGTCTTGGGAATCTGCAAGTTGTCAAGTTAACATCTTTTCTTAACGTGGTTGTCTATATGTACTTTTGAATTTTACTAGATTTGACAAATTGAATGAGAGTGTAACGAGTAAAAATGGAGAGAGATATGTCTAGCACAACTAGTAATCATGAATTTGGTGTTACCATTAATTTTTTTTATTGAACTCACGCATTAGCTGGTCTTGATCTACACAGACCAAGGGTGAACACTCATCGTTTATGGTGGGCTGGTAGTGTAATGGATTCTTTGGGGCGCCATAGCGAGGGTTTGCTTTCTTATGCTACTAGACATCCTATGACTCTTCTTTCCTTCCTGTCGTGAGTAGGAAGCAACTTGTTGGCATAATGCAAGCTGGAACGTGTGAATTCGAGGTCTCATGAACTACTAAAAACTACATTTTTTTTTACTTTTGGACAAAAAATATCAGGTCAAGTCTATGGATGGATCCAGAGTTTGAGGAGTTCTTTTATAAACAACTTATCTAAAAGAAGGTTTTGCAATCAACAAATTATTTAATTTGAAAAGCTCCTTGACTACTATTTTTAGATTTTCTAGCATAAATATACACACTAGTAAAAAAAAAGTAACTGGGGCAAGTAAAATGGCCATAAGGGGCGGTTTTTAAACGCACATATGGCTACGCACCTTATGCTATTTGATTATATGGGGCGGTTTTTGAACCTCCTCTTTTTGCTTAAATGCTGGAAAAAAGTATTTTAATTATAATATCCAGAAATTAATTCCCGGTACAAGCTGCTCTATCAACCAAAAATATCACATTGCGTATCATATGTTTCATATATTAAAGCATTATAAATTGTGTATCAAACATTCAAAATCAATTCGATATACGACACCCAGACAAAAAGCATGTATTCTATACACAAAAAATTCCCAAGATAACATCATTAAATCTTAATTACATAAACAAATCGAAAGCATCACCGGTTTAACTAAAACTTTTGTCAATCACTTCCGACATCAATTGTAAGACTTTCATCAAGCTCTACCGTTGGAACAATCCTTTGTGTATTCAATAACTAAAAACAAATAGATAAAAAAAGATTGTAAGTATATAATCTAGCATTATGTTTAATAAATATATAAGAACTTAGACAGATGGGGAAGTAATGCTGAACATGATTGACAAAAACTTACACGGGTTTTTTTTTACAACTACGGCGACACTAGGGTTCTTCACCTGCAACTCAACAATCTAGGGGACGACGGAGCTGGTGGTGGATGCGACATAATGATGAGTAGCAGTGTTGGATATGCGACGGGGTGGGGTGGCTGGAGGTGGAGATGCTACGGGGTGAGGGGTAGCAGGTGGTGGAGATGCAACGGGGTGGGGTTGTTGCTGGTGGTGATGCGAAGGGGTGGGGTTGCTGCTGGTGGTGATGCGACGGGTGGGGTGGCTGGTGGTGGTGGAGATGCGGCGGGGTGGGTGGCTGCTGGAGGAGATGCGACGGTGTGTTTGGGAGGGATATCAAATGATCGAGCAATGAAACTTTGGTGAAAAGGCTTTTTGAGAGTTTTTATGTGATCAAAAGGGGCGGTCCAAAACCGCACCTAAAGGTATCATAAAGGGCGGTTAGAATACCTGCACCTTAAGGGGGTTTGAGGGTTTTTATATGCTCAAAGGTTAGGTCCAAAACCGCACCTAAAGGTATCATAAGGGACGGTTAGAATACCCGCGTCTTAAGGTAATATAAGGGGCTGTTTCGCCCTATTTGTACTCATTTGAATTTTGTGAAGCTATAAGGGCGGTTTTTGAGCCCACCACCCGCCCCTTTAGAAAACTAGATACGCAACTTATATAACTTTTTGTACTAGTGACAACTTGTATCCTGTAGAATTTGAACCTTAGCCTTCAGGCTGTGAGACATACTATTAGCCATCAGGATGTCCTCTTGAGGTATGATGTTAGCATTGATAATTTCCAGTGTTTGATAACTTTCACAAATTTAGTTATGCATGATTGTTTAGGATGATGTTTAGATGTTAAAATGTCAAAATAGTAAATGAAAACAATGAGAAATGTTGTCAGCTTGCTGCAGCATGACCGCACGTAGTGTCATGTTTGTGAACTTCATTACATGTGTTGTGACATGTACACTAACACGCTTAAATACCTAAAATAAAAATAATAAAAATAAAATTAAGCATCACAAGTCGTGCATGATAATTTAGCGAAAAACCCGAGAATTGCGACGGAGCCATGTGATTACATTAACATGGTTAATGGCATGTTGTTGCTCGTATATGAACTTCATTATGCACATGTGGCTTAATCATTAAAAAGTAATTTAAATGAAATAAGTATTAGAAAAGAAAAAAAATAAATTAAAAAAACATAAGAAAAATGAAAATTACAAATGCAAGAGCAGGATTTAATCTAGCAGATGGTTGGTGTTGAGGTAGTGGTGGTGGAGATGGTGTCTGTGTCGGTCTTGTGGTTGTGTTGGATGGTGATGATGTTGGTATCGGTGTTGTGGAGGTGCTGGATCGTTATGGTTTCGGTGTTGTGGTTGTGCTGGATGATGATGGTGTCGATGTGTTAGATGATGATGTATCTAGTGCTGGATGGTGATGTCGTAAGTGCTACAATGGTGATGGGTGGTGGTGTTGGGTTTTTACTAATTAAGGCTTCGACAGGTACGATGGTGGTTTGGTGCTGTGATTAATAACGGTGTGTTTGTTGTTAGTGTTTGCTTGAGAAGCCATAATGGTTAGCCGTGGAGGTGGGTGACTGGCGGTGGTCGTGGTCTAGTGGCTATGATCAAGTGTTGTTGGTTGTGATTTCCAATGTATGTATATTTATGTAAAATCAATTTAATAAAAGGATTTAATATATTATTATTGAGTTTGAATAAATTACACAACTAGTCGTTAAAAATGAAGAAGACTAAATGTCCAGTGTCGGAGATGGTGCAAGGTGGTTTCTCGTCGCTGTGGGTAGAGATTGTTTGTGTACTAACCAAGATAGAAAGGGAGAGACCGTAGGCAGTGATGGTTAGCGATGGCGCGTGGTAGTGTGCAAGCGATAGAGAGTGACGACTGTTTGCGTAAAAACTAGATAAAAAGGGAGAGATCGTAGGCAGTGGTTGCTTGCCATTTGCCATCCAATTCAAAATTAATCAAAAAATCTTTCTATTCTAATATAAGGGTGTGGCACGTGCCGACACCAAATTCATTTTTATCAAACTTTTACTGCTTCTCTATCCTATTAAATACTACATTAATTACTAATAATATTATTTATTTATTTATATTATAATTAGTTTTTTAATAAATTAAGAAAGAGATATTTTTATTAATGTTATTTATATAGAAATAGTTTTTTAAAAAAGATTTTTTCTAAAAGTCAAACTAATTTTACGTAATATTTTAAAATTCATTTTTTCAAAGTAAATTTTTTTACAAAAAAATAATTAAATAGAAAGTTATAGTACGGAAATTTTAAAAATGAAAATTTTTTAGAGCGTTATTTTGAAAAAAATGTTTACTTTATCTTTGAATTTTTTTTTTTAAAATGTTCATATATTGTTTTATTACTTATAGTTATACTAATACGTAATTTCAATCTATCATATTTAATATATTTTTTATAATTAATAATATTTATTCTATTTTTATTTTTTATTTATTCGTGTAATATAACGAATTTACTAAACTAGTAGAATATAAAAAACTTATTGATGTGGTTTTTTGCATAGCTATTCTGCCCAAAATACACTCTACATGCAGTCCTCTGTAGTAAGATTCCAAAACTGATGCAAGATCATTGGATTCGTACATTCAAAACAAGAGAAATCACAAACGAACCTAACCCTGATTGTTCCTAGTTGTCCCTCTCATCTTCAATAGTGGTATAAGGGGGTACATTTTCCTTTCAAAAAGATTAGATTTTATATTTATAAATAGCTTTTAACGAATTTGTTTTTCTTTTATAGCTTGGAATATATAGTTCTTAAATTTTGAATATACATTTACGACATGCTGATTTTAATCTACATTTCGGTATAAGTTTCGTTCCGCTAACCTGGGTCAAATATATGCATATTTAATTTTTTTCATTAAACGTTATGTTTTTCAAATATCTGAATATATCAAGTCTATGTCATCTTTCAATCTACGTTTTGATATAAGTTTATCATAAACGAGACCTCGTAACACATGGCCAAAACACATGTGTCAATTGTGTTTTTACAACTTAATGTTTGTAAATTTCTACTACATTGTTACGCATCTATTTACTTTTACCTATATTTAATATAATATTTATTTAAAACTTAATATTTATTTAAAACAGATTCACGTAACGCCCGAAAAATTTGCTAGATCAAAACAAACTCAAAACTTAAAAAAAAATCCTAATATAAGAAGTTGCTAAATCCACGTGTTTACGTTTTTGGACGGTTTGACTATATAGATGCGCCCCATTGTGTGAAAAAGTGGGCTAAAAACCTGTCTCACTTGTGTTTTATAAAATTGTGAGTTATTTTGGATTTTAGAATCGCACAAAGTATGTGGTTACTGTAGAGGTGTTAAAAAATCCACGTCCGAATATTATGATCGAAAATCCAAAATACTCGAATTTTCAAATATTTGAATAGTGGATGTATAAAAATTCGGATTCAGATAACAATTTTAAATTTGTTTTGGATTTCGGTATCTATTATCCGAAACTTAAAAAATATATTTTTAAAATTATTTTATTTATTTGTAATTTTTAAACTTATTAATATTTGCTTTTAATATCCATGATTCCTATTTCTCTCTTTTTTTTGAACGGCCACAAATAAGCCTGGCTACCCGGGGTACGTCAATGGGAAAAATGCACTCATACGCCTATGAACACGACAATGCTAGGTGGCACAAGCCAACTAACCATCAATTTGGGGATAACCTGTCACCTAAAGGCCCACTCGGTAAAGCCCGGCTCATAATAACATTTTGTTGTCGGGTAGAAATCGAACTCACAACCTTTTCTCAAAGAAAGTCATGAGGCTACAGTCAACCAAATGGTTGGTGGTAGATTCCTATTTCTAAATCTGTGTCCCACATTTAACACTTCCACTAACCCCCGAATATGCCTCCTTGATTCTTTCTTCTCGAACCCTAACGGCGAGGCGGCGACCACCCTACCGGTGACACAATCTTGGCCAACGACGACCATCTTGTGGCGACCCTACTGACAGCAAAATCCGTACTTTTAGCAGCCCCGACTCTAGGTAAACCCAGCCGATGCAAAGCCGCGAACCCTAGATTTTATTATCTGGTTTATTTATGCTATTGCACGCCCTTTGTATATTCATTGTTGTTTGTTTGTTAGGGGTTTGTTTAATTTTGTCATTTGTAATTTGAATTTGTTTAGAAGTTTTATAACTTTTTTAGCAGTTACTTGCTATTGAGCTTGTAAATTGGGATATAGTGTTAAAGGGTAAACAAGAGTTATGTATTCAGCTAATTTGAATCTTGAAATTGAGATGGGTGCACTTATTGGTTGCTAATGTGGAAGATGTTACAAGGGTGTGAAATTTTGAATACGATTCGGATAGTGAAATCAACTATCCAAAATTGGATATTTGAATATTCAGATATCCGATTTTAAAAATCCCAAGGTTATTGTTTCTTGAGGTGGTTTGCCTTAACCGTGAAGCCTTTCCCAACTATTTTGGGTGGGTGCCCCAAGAGAAGGAAATAAAAACAAGGCTTTTAACAACTAGATACAATTTTTAGTTTTGATTTGATATATTTAAATAACTTAACATAAAGTCTAACTAGCTTGTTTGTACTCCCTAAGAGAAGAATGGCATCCAATATAAGGGTTTGATAACTTTTAATAATTTTATTAAGAGGATCCGTTAAATTTGTCAGAGGTTGGTCAACAAAATGATACCTCTTTGAGCATTCATATTTCATTTATATTTATATATTTATAATTATATTAAAAATAATATTTTTTGTTTTTTTTTCATAATAATATTTTTTTTTATATTTTCTATCTCTACCACTCATAACCACTTAAAAATATTAAAATTTTATGAGGGTGAAAAATGTTACTCCAAATATACATATGAATAGTAACATTTTTTTTCTTTAATAACTCACAATCACTCACAATTATATTTTATAATATAAGGCACACACTATTATAAATTTAGAAAATAAGATTTGAATGCTCTTATTTATTCATTTACCTCTTAATTATTAAGTTTTAAATAAATGCACGCTGAATGAAAAGAGGACAAGATTACCATCTCTAGTAAAACACCCTTAATTGCCACAAAGATACAGACTAGTCGCTACCTCCATCCCAACCTCCCCGGTTGTCGTCCGGCAACTCGCACCCTGCTGGAATCGCCCGGCAACCTGCACCCCAGTCAAAAGCCTTCACCCAACTATGACCTACCCCCCTCTACCGAGGAGAAAGAAAACAAACAAGATACAAGAAGGAATAGCATTTATGTTTGATTTTTTCAACGTCTTGTTTTCTCATTGAAATATCTTTTTTTATGGAGTTGAGACCTTTTGACAGAGCTAAAGTGGAGAAGTCAACATTTGATTAACTACCACATAATAAGTAAATACACTATTATTTTGCAATTCAATCATTCAAGCATAATTACAAAATTTACCTTAAATACCCTTACATAAATAAATGAATTGTACCAAATAATAATAGCATCTTAAAAGTAGTTGCATAGAAAAATCTGTCATCTCATGGTCATCTTACTTTTTTCAATAGCAAGTAGTATATATAATTACTAGTTTTAGTAAACTCGTATATTACACGTATTGAATAAAAAAAATATTAATATAATAAAAATTAATAATTATAAAATGATATTTTAAGATATGATATGACTGAAATTACATATGAGAAATAACAATAAAATAATAAAACAGTGATATCAACTTTTTAAAATTTTGTTTTTAAATTTTTTCTAGAAAAATAAAATTTTGTTTAAAACAAACCGTATTAAAATGTCATTTTTAAAAATTTTCTTATTATAACTCCCAAATTTGGTTATTTTTGGTTTTTAAAAAATTAACTTTTTAAAAATACCAATTTAAAATATTTCGTATTTTAAAAATGTTTTATGCTTTAACAAATATTATTCTTTTATAAAAAATTATTTATTTAGAAATAACATTAATGAATAGATTTATTTCTTAACTTATTAAATCAAAAAAAGTATTGAATAATATTATTAATAATTAAGGTAATTATTTAATATGAGAGAGAGGCGGTAAAATTTTGGTGAGATTGATTGTGGTGCTACCACGTGTCATTACAAGTTACTCTTATATTAGAGTATAAAGATAACTATGTGTAAATGATCTTATTTTTTTATTTTGGATTATTTTATTTATTTGTTACTCTATGTATAATCGGTATATATTTTATCAAACGATATATTTTATTACTTTGTTTGATCAAATAGATATATTTCATTTAACATAAACTAGTTTAAATGGATAAAATAGTAATTCTGTATAGCTAGTCAGAGATTCAACCAAACAACACGTATTGATTCAACGCCTACTAGCTAACAGATTCTTACATAATCAGATATCTTACATAATAGCTTCTATGTTTACTAACTAACTTATGCAGCTTTAGTTTATCTATAAAGTTGTTATTAGATAAAATGAACAAGTAACATTGATTTACAATATACATGTGCGTCTACAATATACCTATAGAAATATAATTTGTGAAATGCAAAGAAATCAGAATAATAAACGAGAGCTCTTATCCTAACACTTTCCCATATATTAACTAGACAAAAATTGCAAAACCGTATTTTTAATCGAATAATGATGTACGATCGCTGATTACTACCAAAACGTCGAAAGCTACCTGGTCCTCAGCCAAGTTCAGCCCGGTTACCTTAAGAACCGGCTCCCCGAGACCACACCCGACACGCCAGAATCATTCGAAACGATCCTAAAAGATGTACAAAACGATATTATCCCTGGGATAACACTGGCTGAGTCCAAACTTCTTTGCTTTTTTTCCAGCTAGTGTTAGTTCAGCTGCATTTGTTGGTGAAATGTTGTGCACTTGTTTTAATGTGGTTGGGTTCAATTGGGTTGCTTCACCGGCAGCGACCGAGCTCGAGATGGTGGTGATGGACTGGCTCGCTGTTATGCTTCACCTCCCCAAAACCTTCATGTTTTCGGGTTCTGGAGGTGGAGTTATACAATCCAACACAACCGATTCGGTTTTGTGCACCCTTGTCGCGGCTAGAGATCGCGTACTTAACGAGATCGAGATCGGGGTCGAACATCTCAGGAAGTTAGTGGTGTATGGGTCCGATCAAGCTCACTCAACGTACACGAAAGCATGCAAGCTAGCCGGCATTGATCCGAAGAACATACGGTGTATACCTACACGTGTGGAGGATGAGTTTTCTCTTTGTCCTGAGATCCTCCAAAAAGTCATAGAGGCTGACGTGGAAAAAGGGTTGGTCCCTTTATCTATATGTTACGGTGGGGACCACGTCCACGACAGCAGTGGATCCTGTTAAAGACCTTGCTGAGGTGGAAGCAAGTATCATATGTGGGTCCACGTGGATGCGGCTTATAGTGGAAGTGCATGCATGTCCAGAGTATAGACATTTTCTTGACGGAGTTGAGCGAGTCGACTCACTGAGTTTGAATGCACATAAGTGGCTACTCAGTTACTCGGAGTGTTCTTGTTTGTGGGTGAAGAACCCTAATTTGATGGTAGATGCACTGAGGACCAATCCTGAGCACTTGAGGAACAAACACAGTGAGTCAGACTCGGTGGTGAGTTACAAGGATTGGCAAGTCTGGACGAGTCGAAAGTTCAAATCTCTCCGTTTGTGGTTCGTTTTACTTAGTTATGGTGTCGAAAACCTACAAAACCACATTCGTTCAGATATCCAAATGGCGATAACGTTCGAACGGCTTGTGAAATCCGACGTAAGGTTTGAGATTGTTGTACCACGAAGTTTGCCTTGGTATGTTTCCGGCTAAAACAATTCAAGGTTTGACGGACTACACCGAGTTGCTAAACAAAATGCTACTCGAGCGAGTCAACTCAACCGGGCGAGTTTACCTGACTCACACAATAGCTGGTGGGATTATATGCTAAGGTTTGCGGTTGGAGCCACACTCACAGAAGAACGCCATGTGATAAATGCTTGGGAAATAATAAAGGAGATGGTCAATGCTCTAGTGAACGAGTAGTAAATAATGTTATATGTTATATTTTAAAATAAAAATAAGGAGTACGTTGCACGTGGTTAGTGCAATGTGTATATTTATTTGTTGGATGTTTTATGAGTCATGGAATAATTGGTGTAAGTTAATGTTATGAGTACGTATTTAGATGTTGCTTGTTTGTTCTTCATGTTGTATTTATCGACAGTTTCCTCAAGCAAATTGCTTATGGTTCTGTTTTTCTATTATTAATAAAGTTTGACTTTTCAAATAAAAATTATGAGTCGTGTGAAAAACAGATTTAATATCAAGTATTTTATTATTATATTTAATTTAAATAATTTACAAATTACTCTATATCATGTTAAAATTTTATATTTTGGTGTTTGTACAAATGTTTGAGGGAATACATAGAAGTGCCATGTGATGGGAGAGAAGGATAAAGTTAGTAAAGATCCCTTCAAGTGAAGTTAAAAGCTTCATGCTACTACGTGTTTATCATTTGGTCTGCTGTCATTACACGAGTCGTCTTTTTCATTCCACGTGCCCTTCCAGCTTATTCGCTTCTTTTTCCTTACTCGATCAAGAGAATTCCCTTTGCTTGCGGTTCCCTGTGATTATGGTTATGCATATGAAGACGGTAGAAACCCCAGCCCTTTCAGCGTTGTTCACTATTTGAATCTATACCTGGGTTGGGTACTCATCGTATTCTACTTCTTTTCCAAATCCACTTTAGGGTTTCGAATTTAGGTGGCAATTTGTTGTTAATTTTATGCCTTTCAGGAAATAATTTCTCACCTTGTTTGTATACAAAGTCAGCTCAACTGTTTCTAGGATTCATTTGCATAACAATATGTCAATTGATTTCTCTTAATGAGCTATTATTGCTAATTCGTGGTTTATATATTGAATCAAGTTGGTTCTTATTCACCATCAGGTTGGTTTTTTTTGCTAATATTTATATTCCCCATCAGTTTTTCTTAAATTTTCAGTTGTGATTTTAATTAGTTTATTCTTCTGGGTTTGTTTTGGGATATTTTTTCAAGTTTTTTATTGACGAGATTCAACAACCAGTTGAATATGTTTACAATTTTTAGGTTTTGATCTGTAAGAAAGAATGGGTTTCTATATGTAGGGATATGTTTTCAGAAGAAGTGAATTATATAACTGAATTAGCAACGGAGATGTTCATTGGCCTTATTTGTTATGATTAAAGTCAAAATCGACAAGTGTAGAGACTTGTTTGTTCTTTTGTATTAGTTCAGGGTATAACGTGTTAATTAGTTAGTTAGGTTGTTAATGACCGTTAACAGCCGTGTATAAGAGGGGAGTGAGGAAGTGATTTGATGGATCTGATTTCTCTCTTGTTTTCGTCTTTCTTTGAAAACACTTTATAAATTACTTGTTAATGCAATTGTGTATTTCATGTTTGAATCATTAGTTGTTCTTTGATCGATTATCATTCTTCGATATTAATTGTTCATCCGCTGTATATTTCAACGTATCCGCTGCAGATTTCAACAATTGATATCAGAGCCTAGGTGAAGGCTCAGATCGGTGAACGATTAACTGACGAAAGAACAAGATGGTGTCGACAAAATTTCGAATTGGAGAAGTTCGATGGGAAGAATGACTTTGGCCTATGGAGGGTCAAGATGCGAGCGCTGCTGGTGCAAAACGGAGTGGTAGACGCTCTGAACGGGGAAGAACGCCTGCCAGGGAACGTCACAGCAAAAAGAAGAAAGAGATCATGGAGAAGGCACACAGTTTGATCATACTCAGCCTTAGTGACCGAGTCTTAAGAGAAGTCTCAAAGGAACCACGGTTGCGGGGATTTGGTCAAAGTTGGAATCGTTATATATGACGAAATCACTAGCCAATAGGCTGTATCTCAAGAAGAGGCTGTATAAGTTCCAAATGAATCCAGGAAAGTCATTAGAAGATCATACAAATGAGTTCAATAAGCTTATCTGGATCTTGAGAACATAGAGGTTGAATTAGATGAGGAAGATCAGGCGATCATCTATCTCACCTCTCTCCCATCCTCTTATGAGCATTTCATGGATACTTTAATGTATGGTAGGGAGACTTTGTTGACGGAAGAAGTGCTAGCCATATTGAATTCTAAAGAATTAAAGAAACAAACTGATCATAAGGATGAAGGTGGAGAGGGGCCGATGGTGAGGGGTAGACCTAATCAAAGGGGCTTCAAGAAAAGTGACAAATCAAGATCCAAATCTAAAACCAAGAAGAGGTGCTTTGTATGCAATTTTGACAAGCATTTTAAGAGGGACTGCCCAGAATGGAAGAAGAAAAGGAATGATGTTAGTGGAAGTCATAAGGGTCACATCAATAATGCTGCACAAGATGATTCTTCCGAAGGTATGAAAGTTCTGATGTTCTCAATATGACTAATGATGAAGTCATGGAAGGTTGGGTTGACTCAGGTTGTTCCTTTCATATGACCCCTACTAAAGAGTATTTTCTGAACTAAAAGAGACAAGAGCTTAGAACTGTTAAGCTAGGGATAATAGACCATGTGACATTCTTGGTATTAGCACAGTTAGGCTCAAGTTAAAGAATAGGAGTGAATTATCCCTTAAAGGTGTAAGGTACATTCCCAGTCTCAAAAGAAGCCTAATATCACTTGGAACCTTTGAAAATGAGGGTTATCATGTTAGTTTAAGAGATGGTAAAGCCAAGGTGTGTAAATGCAATAACACTTATGATATGGATGGTCATGGTGACCGGGGGCAACCACAGTGGCTACTTCCGAAGATCATGTTGCTACAGCCCTGTTATGGCATAGGCGGCTGGGTCATATCAGTCAGCAAGGCCTTGGTGAGTTATGTAGTCAACAGGTTTTGGGTAAGCTAACCCAAAGCAACTATGGGTTTGTGAAACTTGTGTGATGGGAAAGCATAGGAGGGTAAAGTTCAACAGAGGTAAACATATCACTAAGAGGATACTAGACTATGTGCATTCAGATCTATGGGGTCCGGCTAGAGTTCATTCTCTATGTAAGGCATGTTACTTCATGTCTATAATTGATGATTTTCCAGAAGGGTGTGGTGTTCATCCTAAAGGCAAAGAGTGATGCCTTAAGTGCATTTAAAGAATGGAAAGTCCTGGTTGAAACTCAACCAAAAAAGAAGGTAAAGAAGTTAAGGACTGACAATGGCCATGAGCTCATGAGTTTTGTGGGGCTAAGTTTAACAAATTCTGTAAAGAGAATGGGATAGCTAGGCACTTGACTGTTCAAGGAACACCCTAGCAAAATGGGCTGGCAGAACGCATGAATAGAAATCTTTTGGAAAGGGTAAGATGTATGTTGACAAGTTCAGTGCTTCCAAAGCATTTCTGGCAGAAGTTGTAACTACTGCAGCCTATCTCATTACAGGTCACCTTCCATGGCCTTGGATATGAGGTGTCCAATGAAAGTATGGACTGGATGTAAGGTGGATTATAGTGGGCTGAAGGTGTTTGGTTTAGTGGCATATGCTCATGTGAGTCAAGGTAAACTTGCACCTAGGGCCTGCAAGTGTGTTTTTTTGGGTTACCCTGAGGGAGTAAAGGGGTATAGATTATGGAAGATTGAGGGCACTCCTAGGTGATAACTAGTAGAGATGTAGTGTTTCATGAAAGCTGGTTTATAAGATGTGTCGGGAAATAAAGGTGGGGAGTCCAGTTCTAATGAGACAAGAAATGATGAAGTTCAGCTTGAGGTGGAGCTTGAATCTTCCGAAGGCAATTCCAGATCTTCCGAAGATAATTCCAGATCTTTCGAAGGCAATTCCAGATCTTCCGACTGCAATTCTAGATCTTCCGAAGGCTAGTTTGGATCTTCCGAAGACAAGTCTCAAAAGAAAGGTTCGGAAGAACAGGATGTTTCTGAGTATAGTCTTGCAAGGGACAGGCCAAGAAGGAAGGTCATACATCCCCTGAGGTTTAGAGATAATGAAGATATCTCAGCTGTGGCTTTTATTGCAGCTGAACAAGAATCCATGTATGAACCACTGAATTATTCAGATGCCATAAGTTCAAAGGATAGTGACAAATGGTGTGAAGCAATGAAAGAAGAGATGGCTTCATTGCAAAAGAATGACACTTGGGAACTAGTGGATATCTAACTGTTTCTGATCAAAATATAATTTATACATTGTGGATATATGAAGCTGTTATTGTTGATGCATCTAAAGATGTTGTGAAGCAATTTGACAACTATAAAGAAGAGAAAAATATGTAACATGTGAATGAATATTTATGAATTTAACCGTTGTACTTTTATGGTGTTTTAGGTATAACAATCTCAGCTTTGATGTGCTTTATGTAGGCTGTTTCTGGTATAACAATCTCAGCTTTTATGAGTTTAACTGCCACTTATGTTACTCTTAGCTGATACTTTGATGTGCTTTGTGTAGGCTGTTGCTCTAAAAACATTATAAAGCAATCCCAACTTGATATTATCGGGCTGAAACATACTCTTGATGAACTAAGGTATAATCATTTTCTATCATATGATTTTGGATGGATCTTTAGAGATGGGTCATCATAAGTTGGTGGTCTTCATGATTTAAAGATATTTGCTAACCACCAACTGTAGTATCTCTTGGATATTGTTTGTAACTGAAAGGCATAGACAAGGATACTTAAGGATAATGCTTAAGTTCACTTGAAGAGCTTATGCAGAGAAGACAATACGTGATTCTGTTTTGCATTACAATTATTGAACATGAAAACTAACTTTTGGCTAATTTGTAGTAGTTACATGCAAGTCGAAGGAAAACTAGCTTTTTGCTTTTTGCTTTTTGAAATTGTTTAGTTCATGGTGAATACGAGTCCTTTATAAGGATTTCCATTAGTCTATTCAAGGATTTGCAAATATTTAAGTAGGATACTTCAAATTCGGGAATTTGATTATAGTCTGTTAAAATATTTTTCTTTGTGTATGCAGGAAATCAAATAAGCTAATCGAAACGGGTCAGATATTCGGACTAGCCCGAAGTTAAAAAAAAAAAAGAAAAAAGGCAACAATAACCATTTTGTAGCATAGGCCACAACCCTTTTGCAACCTTTCAGAAGCCATAACAAATCGAACATTAAAAAAGTTCGCTTTAGCAACCCCAATCGTTTGGACAACATTCATTCAAGTAATACATTAGACATTTTGCTTAACTTCAGCCTTTGTAAAACAACAATGGTATATTATTAGTACAGGTTATGTTCTTACGTCATACACATTTTGAACGACGTGCTGCAAAGCGTGCGTTCTAAATCCTAGTTATCAAGTAAAAATGAGAGTTTCGGTTTCATGTTGAAGACTCTAATTGTGTAGTTGTGTACGATGTATTTATTTGTACTTACACAGTTACACTCAAACATATGAATGAAATAAACATCTCCTTCGTTTCTATCTTGTTTTATTTTATGTGTTATAAGCACGAGGTGCTTTTTAAAAACCTATTTTCTATTACCATCACCAACAACCGATGATGATATGCTACTTTTGTCATTTGTTTCTTCTCATTCCAATAAAGATCGCTAAAGCAAACAAAGAATCCCATCACATATCTAGCAAAATTAAGGTGAAGCTATACAATATGGCCTACCATCCTTCCAAAGAGTCACGTAAAATATTCGAACCATGGTTAGTCTATACGTGATATACACGTACTTGTGAATTATAGACTCTCAAAACTTAAACTTTGAGTTTTGACCGGCAAATCAACTTGTAAATAAATAAAAAAAATCTGACAACAATTTGGTTATCAACCTTCCGCATTGATTTGAAGTAACTAAATGATTAATGATCTTAACAAATATGAGCACTAAACTATGTTGGGTTAATCTTGATCGGGTCAAGTTACGGGTCACGGGTCTAGTATTTAAGTCATGTTTTGTTTAGAGTATGCACCAAGTTTTTAATTTGAATTAGTCTTAGTAGTTAGCAAGTTGCGGGAATGTATTAGGGATAGTAGAGTAGTGACACTTGTTTTTAGGAGTGTATGTTTATTTTCTATATAATGTTAGTTTTCAAGTATGAATGAATGCAAGAGTTTTGAGTATGATCTTGGGCCTGAAACCAACATTTGGTATCAGAGCGCAAGGTTAGAAAAAAGGGCTGGTTTGAGAGTCGGAAGTAATCAAAGCAGCAAGGCGGCAGGATTGGCTGCCGTAGCCGGAAGCAAGAGTGAGGAAAGAAAAGAAAAAGCAGCAGTCTTGCTATTTAGCAGGGAGGAAGAACGAGAACGTAAGCGGAGCACGAATAAAGCAGCAGCAAAGGATATAGAAGCAAGAGACAACTACCATTGATGAAAGAATTAAAAGGAAAGGAACGGCTAAAGGGGAGATAATTGTTGTCTTGAAAAAAGTGCAAGCAAGCAATTTGGGTGGTGAAAATACTTTTTGGTTTCTATTGAAGAAAAAAAATATATTAAAAAAAGAAGACTAGGAGGTAAATTAATTATCAAAGTAGCCAAGTAAACACCTCTCGGATGCGGCTAGATGGATTTCATCGAAGAAAGAAGCAACCAAGCATACACCTCCAATAGTTTAAGAAACAACGCCATCACTAGAAGCAAGAACAGAAAATAGAAAAGTTGAAGCAAGTAACAAGTACCGAACCTTTGGTGGTTCGCATAGCAAGTAGCAAGAAGTCGGACCTATACGGTTCGTATAGCAAGAAGTAAGAGGCAAGAGCAAGAGCAAGACCGAATCTTTATGATTCGGATAGCAAGAAAGTAACAAAGTTAGCAAGCAAGGTGATTTGAAGCAAGCAAGAGAGGTTCAAATCAAGCAAGAAAGTAGAAAGATTAGCAAAAAAACCGGTACCGGGTATAGAAAGAAAGAGCAAGATAAGCAAGAAAGAAAGAGCAAGATAAGCAAGAAAGAAAGAAGAGAAACATGAACCGAGAACCGAGAACTGAAACAAGATTAAGGGGGTGAATGTTGGGTTAATCTTGATCGGGTCAAGTTAGGGGTCACGGGTCTAGTATTTGAGTCATGTTTTGTTTAGAGTATGCAGCAAGTTTTTAATTTGAATTAGTCTTAGTAGTTAGCAAGTTGCGGGCATGTATTAGGGATAGTAGAGTAGTGGCACTTGTTTTTAGGAGTGCATGTTTATTTTCTATATAATATAAGTTTTCAAATATGAATGAATGCAAGAGTTTTGAGTATGATCTTAGGCCTGAAACCAACAAACTACAGAAACTTTATAAGAACTAAAAAGTTTTAGCATGTTGGCACGTCCGTGTCAAATTTGCAAAGGGAATCCTAGCGACCGTGATAAGGTTCTATCATAAAAATAAAGTTGGGTTTTTTCTATTATGAAAAATTATGAAACCAATAAATTCTAAAGAAAATAAGATCTAATAAAATAGTTTCAGCACAACGGTTATTTTTTGGCTTGATTTGGCTTACGATTGTTAACGATTATGGTGCAATAATCATTCATGTAAACAACTTGTATCGATACTAGACGTTATGCCGTTCAGACATCCCCTCCATCTAATGTTTAATCAAACGTATTTCGTTGATTAGAGCCAACGCACTACTCTAAGCTTACACTGTTGGAATCACAAAAAATTATTTGTTCGTTGTATCAAAAATTAAAACTTGATTAGGGTTTTAAAATTGATAAACTTTATTTAAAAAAATTAATATGTTGATTAGGTTTATTAAGAAACTACTATATACCATAGTAGATTTAGGTTTGAGATCAAGAACCATTCAAACAAACCATTCAAATAAACAATCACAAAAACATCTGACATAAGTTACAAATCAATTCAAGGAAACAAATACAAGTGTCAAAACTAAAGTGATTAGCTGAACATGTAGGGCTGTCGGCTAGATCAATATTACTAAATACGAAACAAAACCTAAAAAATAAGACTTAAAAATGTTCGAACAAAGAAATAAAATATAAAACCTCAAAAAGAAAACCAAACTTGGACTCTTATTCTTTTTAACAAGTGAACTCCAAAGCCTTCAAAATCAATGTAGTCCCCTCCCGCTGATTAATTTATGAAGGATTCATATAGCCGTTAAATGCTTACCTTCCTTCTCGTATTCACAACCAACTCCAACTAATATACTTTTTTTTTTCTTTTTGTTCCTTTGTTTTTCTGTAGAATTTAAACTTTATAGTCTTTTGAGATAAAATAATACTTTTGGATAACATTTTAAATAATGATTTAACCCATAATTTTCAGATTCAAAATTCATCCATCATCTTTAACATCCTTTCAAAGCTTCTTTTGATTCTCTTCACCTACAAAACAACAAAACTTATTCACAGTAAACTTTATTCTATCAAAACGAGTATTACACAAATAGACAAAAATACGTATACAAAGATTTGAGCAATAAGAAACATAAAACAGATCTTCGGCCTACAGTATGTGATACATTTATTTAATTATAATATTAATTCAATGTTAACTTTCTTTGTGATACATTTATTTAATTATAATATTAATTAAATGTTGACTTTCTTGGATAAATGACAGATGTAAATACAGGTTATTTGTAAATCGTAAGACATTGTAGAGGAACTCAAATGAGCAGAAAAAATAAAGGTTGACTTTGTAGAAAAATGACACATGATGAATAATTTTTTTATTATAATAAAGATAGATTATATATATATATATATGAGGATAGGGTAGGATTATCTTGAAAACCATCATTTTCTGTGAGAACTCTAGTAAATAATACGAGCTACACATTTTAGTGACATGTTATTTCCACCTTTTTATTTAAAACGTTAATAACTTTTTTTACGACCCTATTTTTTCAAAAAAAAATCACCATTAATTTCAGTATTTTTTTACCTTTCAACGCCTACCATGTTGATATATTTTTTTTAAAATAATCATTCATCCGTTATCTACATATGTGTAAATCTGGCTATACACATGTGTAATACTGGATTTACACATGTGTAAACGCAGCATTACATATGTGTAAAACGAATTTCGTAAAAAAATGATTGATGACCTGTCGTTGGGGTCATGCAAAAACCTA
Source organism: Flaveria sonorensis (assembly GCA_025506505.1). NCBI lineage: Eukaryota > Viridiplantae > Streptophyta > Magnoliopsida > Asterales > Asteraceae > Flaveria > Flaveria sonorensis. Next base: position 67,813,869 of record CM046437.1, read on the forward strand.
ATCAACCTAGGTAGCTAGGGTAAGTCAGGTATCGTATCCACGGAGAGCATGTGGTTAGTGTTACACGATTCGTTTGATTATTTAATTAAGTTACTTAACTAAAACTAAATTATTGAACTACTTATACTATTGCCTCTTGGCTGTGAAAATTGAATTTTTGGAATAATTAACAAATAACTAAGAAAACAACTTTGAAAGAATCAAATTTGATTAAGAAAACGATTATAAGAGAAAGTAATCCACTTCGGTTCTAGGTTTGGTTTTCAGCAATTGTTTAGTTTAACTTCAAGGAAAATCCTTAATAGGGACTCTATATGTGCGATGATTAAGTGATATCGATAATCAGGACTTAATGGGTCTTGATACACAATGCCAATTCAATTAGAAACCAAAACTTGCAATCATATAATTTCCGGAAGATTAAATGATATTCAAATAAAAGTTTACCAATGTCATTGTTTAAATAATCAAAACACAAGTTAAACTCATAAAAGAACTTAACGGGTTCTAAAGTTTAATCCCAACAAAGTTAAACAAAAACAAAAACCTAATCACGCAAAACCTAATACCCGAAGTTGATCACGAGAAGATTAGCCGCTCATCGTTCTTGAATGATCTTCAAAATCGTTGTTGATTTGCATTCCGGATGATTGTATCTTGTTTTTGAGAGTTGGAATGGTGAAAAAATGATCTAAGAACTCCCAAAATTCGTCTTTAAACGTTCTAGGTCGAATAGGGGGCAAGTGGTGGCTAAAACCTAAATAAAACGCGATTTTATAGGTTTTCAAAAATTGTCCTAGCGTAGCCTACGCCAGCCAGCGTAGCCTACGCTGGGACCCTTTCTGCTGATTTTTTTCTTGAGCTGGCGTAGCCTACGGTGCATACAGTAGGCTACGGTGAAAGTCTTTCTGCTGCATTTTGAAACGTCGTTTCTTGACCCCTCCAATGACTTGTTTTATCATGTAAGCTTCCAAATTCCTTGTTTTTCCTACAAAATCACTTCCAACTCATAGTCAACCTATTCAACTCAATCACATGCATATAAACGAATAATCATACGTAATATTTGACGTTTAAACGCTTAAAATCTCATTCCAACGCACACACATCACATCCCCACACTTAAGTTTTGCTTGCCCTCAAGCAAATCTAATTCAAAACATTTAACAACATTATAAACCAAAATCCCTTGCACGCCTTAGCGATAGTCCAAAGTCATGCCCATTCCAGAATTGTAAAAATTATATTTGGCTAGCAAGTAAAGGATGTTACATTTAATTCAAAATAGAATCCGACTATTAAACCTAACAAGCTTCCGGCTTTTATTGTCATGCAACACACCCCTCACCATTTGTCACTCATCTTAGTTTATTTCTGGATCGGTGAAAATTGCACCAATATATCACTCAAAAGGTCCACATATAAACTTTGTTATCATATGCTTGGGTGACAATCAAACTTCCACGATAATAAATTGACAATGTACACATCAAAAGGACTTACGGGTTTTGGGCTTAGGTTAAGGTAGGAATGATTGGCTGTGAGTGGCTAAAATATAAATTTAAGGCCATACAGACTGTTAACATTTCCATTGACATAACTATCACTTGAACAAAGCAAACACATGGGTGCATATTTAACCCATAACCAATAATTTGCATCTTTCTTTTCTCTCTCTTTTTTTTTATTTTTTTTTTAATTTTTTTTTGTTTTTTTAACTATTACCAGAAATCAAATACTGAAACTCATACGAATGTTATCAACATTGGGTAAAAATTGATTTGGGTTTTAATGATATGGGGTTGTCAATATAAACAGTTTAAGGCTCGAAAGTGGTTATTAGGGAAAATTTTAGATAAACTGGTGAATCACAAAAAATAGTGTTAAAAGAGAAGGGAATCCTAGATTGCCTCTATCATCTATGTGCATTTATCAAATTCACCGTCTCAGTATGTATCAAATCACACAAGTTCTAAAACAAAGAATCATATGACCTACACTCAATAATTGAAACAAATTTGTATGTAACTAACAATATAGTAAGCTTCAAAATCTCACCAAGTAGGAATTAGGGTTGCCGGTGTGCGCATGTTTTTATTACACCAATGACATGTTAACCCTAACTAGACAGTTTTTAATTTTTTCTAAAAACCTTGCTAACATAATTATTTTTGCTATCGTAGAATTAGACCATGACTAAGGACCCTTACATCAAACATGACAATAATCAATTGGTATGCTTGTTGTTTTCATGTTCGATAATAAAAATTTTCAACTCTTACCTCACCTCATCCCCACACTTGGGATACATTGTCCCTAATGTATGGTGTTGAGGTTAAGTGAGTGATTTTTTCTTTGCTTTGCACATCAGTTTATTCAAGTAATCAACACAAATGACTTTTCCAACCCAAACCGACCCGGACAAAAATATAATCATAACCAAAATAAACTACTTAAATAGACACATCAAACATAAAACATAAAAATTAACTTCGGGTTGCCTCCCGATTAGCGCTAAGTTTTAGGTCTTCAGCCAGACCATACCTGCGACCACTCATGGTGGTCGAGTAGGATGCTTGACTCCGGTATTCTTTAAGTGATTCGGCAGTTCTTCAACTAGATCACATTGTGGCCCAAATATTAATGCATCAACTCTGTCTTTTATAGGATCAAGTGGATCCCTAAATTTTTTCTTCATTTTAGGTTTCTCATCTTTTGTTTCCATCTAATAATTCTCCTTTTCTTTTCTTTTAAATCCACCATTTTCTTCAAGTCCACATGCTTATTCCTATCATACTCAAAATCATTCTCAAAAGTGATGTTCATGCTTACATGTGAAGTATAAGTAGGAACACACACGTTAGTCATATCTGCCACAAAAACTTTATCATTAACAAAATAATTAATCGACTTGGAAAATACATTAAAACGTAATTTACGAGTTCGTAAGTCATGTCAATTGTTCCATCCCGACAATTGATTTGAGCATTGACAGTTGCTAAAAATGGTCGACCCAATATGACATTGGTTGCTCATTTGTCCTCATTGGTGCATAATCGAGCACCATAAAGTCCACAGGGTAGTAAAATTCTCCCAACTTGATTATAACATTCTTTACCATCCCCCAAGGACATTTTTGAGTCAAGTCAGCTAACACCACAGTGGTGTCAAATTCCTCTAAAGGACCGAAGTCATACTGATCATATAACATACCTGGCAAGATACTAACAGTTGCTCCATAATCCAAAAGTGCTCTTTTTATCTTCAACTTCCCTACTTTGATTGGAATATGGGTGCACCTGGGTCACTCTCTTCCACCGTATCGGCTTTCTCTTCCTTATCTGTAACTTGTTGTGAAAAAGAAGTAAAGTCATTATCAATAATTTTAAAGTCAGGAAGGATACTAACCGAATTAACGTGAACAGTTCTCATGTTTTCTGTGTTGGTTCCTTGATGTTGAGGATTGACCGTGGTATCATTTAGTAGCTTTCCATGGTTCTTTTAATTTGAGCCACATCCTCTGCAAGTTGACCCACTTGTTTATTTAAGGCTTCATAAGCCTTGTCCCTAATTTCATTTTCTCTTTGTTCTCTTTCATATTCTCTTTCATCATGGTCATCAAAGCGTCCAACTTTGCATTTGTAGACTCTTCACCACCAAGTTGTCCCGATTGAGAATTACTTTGATAGTTGCGTGATGAACTACCTTGTTGATCCCTATGATTGTAGTTTCCTTGATTGTTTCCTTGAGAATATGAAGTTCTTTGATAACCACTTTGATTATAATTCCTTTGTTCTCGATTCTGATAAGCTTGACCACCTTGATTATTACCTTAAAAATTAGGGTTCATCTGGTTTGAAGCATTTCCATACTAAAAGTGTGGATGATTCCTCAAACTAGGGTGATAAGTATTGGAGTTCATATCAAACTGTTTTCTCTCTCCATATACTTGATTCACCTTTTCATGTTGACCTAAAAGCAACGGACACTTTGCACTTGCATGCCTCAAGTCACCACATTCATTTCATACATTAAATCCAATTGAAGCTACATCTTTAGTCCTAGCATGTCCTAACTTGGCCAATTGTCTTTCCAAAGATGCAATTCTTCCTTTACTCTCATAATCAATGGTGGTTGACCTTGCCGGAGCGGGCTTTGACCGTCTACTAGCCGAAGCTTGAGCTTTGGAATTCTTGCACATTCGTTCTAGGAATTCCCAATTCATATCTTCATGATTAGATAAGAATGTTCCATTACTTGTAGAATACAAGTATTCCTTTCTTCCGGTGTTAGTCCATCTGAAAATGCCTTAATCAATTCCCACCTTTCAATACCATGATGAGGACACATGCGATCAATTCCTTGAACCTCATGAATGCTTCATGAAATTATTCCCCTGCTTGTTGTTGGAAAGATCGAATAACCTCTCTTGCGTCACTGGTCTTACCCATAGAGTAATATTCATCTAAAAAATATGTGTTGCATTTCTTGCCATGTGTGAATACTATTGTCAGGCAAGGTAAGGAACCATTGCTTAGCTCTGTCTTTCAAAGTGAATTGAAACAATCGCAACCTCACTTCATCTTGTGTGAAGTGATTCCCACCAATAGTGCTACATATTGCATCAAATTCAGCAAGATACACATATGGTTCTTCTGTTGCAGTACCTCTAAATGCAGGAAGAATAGTGAGATAATGAGGGCGTATATTAAAAGCTCTTCCTTACGATTTGGAGGTGCGATGGGATTTGGATTTTCAGAAATAGCCGGTCTAAAATGGCTATCCACACGTTGTACTTGAGCTCTTTGAGGTCTTCTTGGCTGATTGACGTTATTATTAACCCTACCCCTTTGTTGGTTGATAGGTGGTGCATTCCACCCATGTTGATCATTCCCCCAATTCTTATTTCCGTTTTGTCCATCACCTCCACCAAAATTTCCATTCCAAGCATCATAATTTGCACCGTTATAGGGTTCTTCATTGTTATCCCATTCATCTTCATAATTCTCATCACCCGTGTGAACACTATGCATGCTTACATGATCAAAGTCGTCTCCTTGATTGAGGTATTTTGATTCATATTATTGTTGGGAGGTGGTTGATTTAGGTTGTTGCGGTTGTTATTTGGTGGTAGGGTGGATTTGGGTTTTGGTGTTGGTTATTGGGAGGAGGGTTTGGATTTTGAGGTGGTTGGTTGTTTGTATTATCCATGTTAGTTGAATCAGACAAACTATCAGCTGCTTGATCAATGGCTTGTGAGATTGATGTAGTTGGTAACCTGATCGATGCAAGACACGATTATACCTTGCTGATTTCTATATCTCTGGATCGAATACTAGTGGTGATTTCCTACCCGAATATCGAGTATGCATGCAACCTGTCACCTGCACACTGAAAATACTAAGCGTAACACGAAAATAAAAACAATTAAAATAAGACAAGTAACAATTTTTATTTATATTTTAAACAAATAAAATAACAAACACCAAGCGCACCGATTCCCCGGCAACGGCGCCAAAATTTGATGACCTGTCGTTGGGGTCATGCAAAAACCTAATCACCTAGGTACTAGGGTAAGTTAGGTATCGTATCCACGGAGAGCATGTGGTTAGTGTTACATGATTCGTTTGATTATTTATTAAGTTACTTAATAAACTAAATTATTGAGCTACTTATATTATTGCCTCTTGGTTATGAAAATTGGATTTTTGGAATAATTAACAATAAACTAAGAAAACAACTTTGAAAGAATCAAACTTGATTAAGAAAACGATTATAAGAGAAAGTAATCCACTTCAGTTCTTGGTTTGGTTTTCAGCAATTGTTTAGTTTAACTTCAAGAAAAATCCTTAATAGGACTCTATATGTGCGATGATTAAGTGATATCGATAATCAGGACTTAATGGGTCTTGATACACAATGCCAATTCAATTAGAAACCAAAACTTGCAATCATATAATTTCCGGAAGATTAAATGATATTCAAATAAAAGTTTACCAACGTCATTGTTTAAATAATCAAAACACAAGTTAACTTATAAAAGAACTTAACGGGTTCTAAAGTTTAATCCCAACAAAGTTAAACAAAAACAAAACCTAATCACGCAAAACCTAATACCCGAAGTTGATCACGAGAAGATTAGCCGCTCATCGTTCTTGAATGATCTTCAAAACCATTGTTGATTTGCATTTCGGATGATTGTATCTTGTTTTTGAGAGTTGGAATGGTGAAAAAATGATCTAAGAACTCCCAAAATTCGTCTCTAAACGTTCTAGGTCGAATAGGGGGCAAGTGGTGGCTAAAACCTAAATAAAACGCGATTTTATAGGTTTTCAAAATTGTCCTGGCGTAGCCTACGCCAGCCAGTGTAGCCTACGCTGGGACTCTTTCTGCTGATTTTTTCTTAAGCTGGCGTAGCCTACGGTGGATACAGTAGGCTACGGTGGAAGCCTTTCTGCTGCACTTTGAAACTTCGTTTCTTGACCCCTCCAATGACTTGTTTTATCATGTAAGCTTCCAAATTCCTTGTTTTTCCTATAAAATCACTTTCAACTCATAGTCAACCTATTCAACTCAATCACATGCATATAAATGAATAATCATACGTAATATTTGACGTTTAAAACACTTAAAATCTCATTCCAACGCACACACATCAATGATATTTTTTATAATTTTTTATAATTTTTTATTTTTTATGAAAGAGGAAAACGAGAGAAATATTTTTGTGTTTTTATTTTTTTTACTTATAATTATTTTTTATTTTATAATTTTTATTATGTTTTTTAATTACCATTTTACCATTGAAAACTAGTGTCTCCCATTAAATCCTACAGTTCTCATAAAAAAAGAGTTCTCATTTGATCCCTCCCCTATATATATAGGGTAGTGTTCTCTTGAGAACCAATTTTAATTTGAAAACTTGAGAACCACTTTTCAAATTTAATATCTATAAATTTTCATACGTTATTATTTTTTAAAAGAATTACGCTATTAAATCACAATTTTTTTTATATTTAGTTTAAGTATAATTTTGCTAAATCACATATATGTAGTATTACGATACAACATATATATAATATATGTATTGCACACATGTAGTTTGATATTCTATATATATGCAATACATATGTAATATATGTAGGAATATTATACTCAGATTAAATATAAAAACAATTCTTGATATTATGGTACAATTAAAAAAAATAACATTCTCCGAAAATTTTATAGGCATTTAAAGAAAAAATAGGAATAGTTCTCAAATTAAAACTAGTTCTCATATGATCATCTCCCTGTATGTATATGTGTGTATATATATATGATCATCTTCATATATATATATATATATATATATATATATATATATATATATATATATATATATATGGGATGGAACCCTTAAAAACCACATTATAAATAAAAACCATGAAAAGCAGGGGTTATATATATGTAAGTACGTGTTACAAGTGTACAACTAAGAGTTACGTACATGTATGAGTTATGTATATGTTACGTACATGTAAGGTTATGTATATCTAAGTACGTGTTACCAAGTATACAACTAAGAGTTACATACATATAGCTCCTACAAGTTATGTATATGTAAGTCGTTTCGTCATAATCGACGTTTCTTAGAGTTTATATTAAAATAATATATAATAATCTTGGAAAATAAGGTTGAAGTTTACTCAAATATACTTTAAACAATTAAAAATTAAATCAATTATAAATTATGTGATTGGGTAGTGGTGGTTTTTATGGCTTTTGATTATAAATATGGTTTTCATTTGATTATATATATATATATATGTGTGTGTGTGTGTGTGTGTGCGCGCGCGCGCATGTATATTTGTGTGTGTATAGGGAGAGGAAAAATCACATTAATAGTCCTTTAGAGGTAAAAGGAAAAACTTGTCTTTGTTCTTAATAGAAAACTTAACGACAGTTAGTCTAAAGAATGAAATCTGATACAAAATATTAATAAAAGGATGTTTAGAGTATATTTTAAAGATAAAGGATGATACTTGCCATTTCATATGAACTTAAAGAACGTTTTTTTGTAATTTTGTCTTTTATAAAAGAACTCTTGATGTCTATAATTGGCTCACCCCGTGAGCAGCTGGCTCGCCTTGAAATGTTAGCCATGTTATAATAACACAATAATTAACATAAGATTAGTGTTATAATCTTAAAAACTTTAAATAGAATTGCAAAAGCAAGAAGAAGAGAAATGTACACTTATGAAAGTGTATACAAGAGGGCATCTTCTTCTCTACATAGAGGTGGTATTTATACTATAAGATCAATCATTTTGGTAGACAAGTAAAACTATTTGGTAGATAAGTAGCATAGTAAACTTATCTACAAGTTTGACAAAGAGTTTATCCACTTGCTATGATAATAATTCATAATACTCCCCCTTGGATGACACTTTTCAAACTTCAAGAGTTTAAGTATTGCCTCATTAAAAACCTTGCTAAAGAAAACCCAGTGGAAAAAAAACCTTAGCTAAAAAAAAAAGAGTGCAGCTTATAACTCCCCTCAAATGTCTTCAGTAGATCATCACATTATGTGTACGTGCCGCATGTCAATATCATAAATATGTTTTTTGAAAGTTGTTTTAGGAAGTGACTTTGTGAATAGATCAGTTGAATTATTACTAGATTGAACGTGTCTTATTTTAACTTGTTTATCTTTAATAAGGTCTTGAGTGTAGAAAAAATCTTGATGGTATATGTTTTGTTCTATCACTTTTGATATACCCTTCTTTCATTTGTGAGACACAAGCTGCATTATTTTCATAGATTGGTGTGCATTTCTATCTTTATCCAATCCATAAGAAGTTAATATAAGTTGTGTCATAGATCTAGCCATAAACATTCTCTTAAAGCTTCATGTAGTGCAATGACTTCAGCATAATTTAAGGATGTCGCACGAGTGTTTGTTTCTAAGAACGCCATAAAATCGCAGTTCCTCCATTCTTAAATACGTATCCAGTTTGAGATTTTGCTTTATGGGGATCAGATAAATAACCTGCATCTGTATAACCAACCAACTCTTCTTTTGAATTATTAGGATAAAACAATCCTAAGTCAATAGTACCTCGAAGATATCAAAAAATATGTTTAATCTCATTCCAGTACCTTTTAGTAGGGGTTGAACTAAATCTTGCTAACAAATTAACTGCAAAAGAAATGTCAGGTCTCGTACAATTAGTAAGATACATAAGAGCTCCAATTGCACTGAGATATGGTATCTTTGGACCAAGAACCCCTTCATTATCTTCGCAAGTACGAAATGGATCATTTTCAACATTAAGTGATCTAACACCCATCAGTGTGCTTAAAGGATTTTCTTTGTCCATATTGAAACGCTTTAAGAGTTTCTTAGTATAAGTTGACTAATGTACAAGTATTCCATTAGGCATATGCTCAATCTGCAAACCAAGATAATATTTTATTTTTCAAGGTCTTTCATTTCAAATTCTTTCTTTATAAGAGTAACTACTTGATTAATTTCCTTTTACATCCAATTATATTTAGATCATCAACATACACAGCTATGATCACATATCCTGATGTTGTCTTCTTAATGAACACGCATGGATAAATTATTTGTGTGTCCTTTACTTGAAAATTATCACTCAAACGATTATACCACATCCTTACAGATTGTTTGAGTCCATACAAGGATCTTTATAATTTGATGGAATACATTTTCTTAGGCTTTGAACTTAATGCTTAGGGGAATTTAAAACCTTTAGGAATTTTCATATAGATGTCACTATCTAGTGATCCATACAAGTAAACTGTGACAACATCCATAAGACGCATCTTTAAATTTTTAGAGATTGTTAAGCTGATTAAGTATCTAAAGGTTATGCATCTATAACAGGGGAGTATGTTTTATCATAATCAATCCCTAGCCTTTGTGAAAAACCTTAAGTTACAAGTCTAGATTTATACCTTGTAACTTTATTTTTCTCATTTCGTTTTCGTACAAACCATTTATACCTACAGGCTTTACGGCCATCGAAGTAATAACAATAGGTCCAAAGACCTTTGGTTGTTAAGTGAATCTAATTCAGCTTGCATAGCTCCTTTCCATTTATCCCAATCATGTCTATTTTGCAGTCACTAACTGATTTTGGTTCAGGATCATCATCCCCACTCATGATGTCACTTGCTACAGAATAAGAAAATATTTCATCAATATTTTCCATTTCATCTCTATTCCATAAGATATGTGCGTGACCATAGTTAATTGACATTTCTTTGTTATTTTCATCCAAATCCTCCTCATGAGAGGTTTTGGTATTTAGCATTACATCAAGATCATTCACTTTATTATCAACTTCCTTTTCATGACTTTTTATTTTTCGAGGATTTTTATCCTTGGAACCAATTGGTCTTCCTCGTTTAAACGTCTCTGAGATTCATGAGCCATTGTGTTATCTATTTGCTTATTTGGAATCTTAACTCGAGTTGGAGTATTAGCAGCTGGTATATGAGATTTAGTAACACTTTTGTATCAGTAAATGCATTAGTTAATTGATTTGTAATTTCTTGCAGGTGTATTATCTTTTGAACCTCTGTCTCACATTGTTTAGTTACCGGATCAAGATACAATAATGAAGGAACATACCATGAGACATCATTTTCTTGTTTTCTCTTTTCTCCTCCTAATTCCAAGAAAACTGACTCGTTAAAGTGACAATCAACAAAACATGTTGTAAATACATCCCCGTTAAAGGTTCAAGATATCTTATGATGGAAGTTGATTCATATCCAACATATATTCCCAACCTTCTTTGAGAACCCATTTTTATGCGTTGTGGTGGTGTAATAGGGACATGCACACACACCAAAAAAATTCTAAATTCTGGGAAATGTTTGGCTCATTGCCAGAAACAAGTTGTAAGGGTGAGTATTTAAGATTTGCACTTGGTCTCACACGAATTAGTGATCCAGCATGAAGAATTGCATGACCCCAGATAGACAAGGGAGTTTTGTCCTCATTATTAATGGTCTAGCTATTAGTTGTAGACATTTGATTAACGACTCAACTAAGCCATTTTGTGTGTGTACATGAGCAACAGGGTGTTCAACAATAATTCCTACAGACATGCAATAATCATTAAAAGCAATGACGTGAATTCACTAGCATTATCAAGTCTCTCACCCTTTTTAATAGTATAATCAGAAAATATGCTCGTAATTTGATAATTTGTGCAAGAAATTTCGCAGATGCTACTTACGAGTTAAGAACAAAGAGACATGAGACCATCTACTTGACGAGCCTATCAAAACCATAAAATATCTAAATGGTCCACATGGTGGATGAATTGGCCCACATATATCTCCTTGAATTCTTTCAAGAAACAAAGGTGATTCATTTTCAATTTTTACAGGCGAAGGCCTTGTAATTAATTTCTCAAGAGAACAAGATGTACACAAAGGAATTTTATTCGATTGTGGGATCTTTTGATATTTCAATGGATGCCCATGAGTGTTTTTAATTATTCTTCTCATTATTGTAGATCCTAGATGGCCTAATCTGTCATGCCATAAGTTAAGTGTTTCATGATCATAAAATTTTTCTTTAACTGCCATATATGCTTGAGATATATTAATGTGTGTATAATATAAACTAGACTGAAGCATTGGCAGTTTTTTTAATATCTGATCTTTGCTTATGATATGCAAATACTTTTCATTATCAATAGTCCTTGACTGAGTATCATATCCATTATGATATATGTTTTTGAAACTCAACAGATTTCTTATTGATTTTGGAGAAAATAAAGTATTTTCTATTATAAGTTTTGTACCATTTGGTAATGTTAAATTAACTTTTCCCACTCCTTCTATCAGGTCTGTAGGGCCTGATATTGTATTAACAATTCCTTTTGTTGGTTTAAGTTCATAAAAATATTTCTTAGATCTAAGTATAGTGTGTGTGGCTCCACTATCTGCTATACACATATCTGCGTTATTTGTTTGATCTTACGCTCCAGTGATGTTCATTTTAATCTTGAAAATATAAAAAAAAAATATGAATAACGCCGATATTTTTATATTTAACAAGAACTTTATTTAATCGAAAGAAAATATTACATGAAGAAAATCATAATTAAAGATAGAAAAAACACTTAATTGTTGCATATAACTATGTGGGTCAAGCACATGTTTTTTAGAGTTCTATGTCAAAGTCTGCAGTGTTCAACTCAACGTTGAGATTATCAAAATTATCAACATGGTTCATTTCATTCTCTTTCGTTTTAAGAGAGGCTTGGTATAGTTCACATAAATGTGGAGCTACTCGATAAGCCTTTGACCAGTGGTTTGTGCTACCACATGTAAAACAGAAAGTGCCATTGCTTTCGGACCTACTAGCTTCATTCCCTTTGTGTTGGTTAGAATTGTTATTTTGTGGAGCGTGATAATTTATTGTTCTTTTATTTCTACCACGGCCATATCCACGGCCACGACTATAAAAGTTACCTCGGTAATTATTATTACACTTGAAGAATGGGTTGCGACCATTAGGGTAACTTTTATCAAAAGAACCACGACCACGACCTCGTCTCCACTTTCTTCCGGAGTTTTTAGTAGAAACATTTACTTCTGGAATTGCTAATAATCCCGTAGGACGAGCTTGATGATTTTTCATTAGAAGCTCATTATTTTTTCCTGGTACGAGGAGAAATGAATTTAAATCAGAATATTTTTTAAACTTTTGCAACATATATTATTGTTGCAAGTTTATATTTGATGCTTGAAATATGGAGAAAGTTTTCTCCAATATATCTTCCTCGGTAACATTTTGTCCGTAGAATCTGAGGGTCTAGCATATTCTGAACAAAGCAGAGGTGTACTTGTTTACCTTTTGAAATCTTGAAACCTGAGATTATTTCCATTAATCTCTAGCAGTGGAAAGTAGAACTTCCTTTTGGTGATCAAACCTGCTTTTTAAATCTTTCCATAAATGTTCGGAGCTTCACAATTTGAATATTCAAAGTGACATTTCATCATATGCTTATGCAAAAGACATCAGCTTTCGCTTTGTCTTGTTCTGAGCAAGCATTTTCCTCTTGTATAGTTTCTAAACCCTATGGATTTAAGATGTCTTTTTTACATGAGCCGTCCATACATATAGTTTTCTCCACTAATATTAAGAGCTGGGAATTTGATTTTGTAATGTCCGACATTTTCGTTTGCTAAACAAGAATCAAGCAAGCATAGTAAGATAATTATTAGAATCCATATATATCAATAAGCATTGTGATATAATAAGCGGTAGAGCTATAAACAAATATAGAAATAAGTAAATTTAAATTCTTCAGGTGGTAGTTCAGCAATGAGGATAAGAATTAAAATGAGCATTAGGTTGCCGGTACTAAACCGGGTTAATCATTTTTAAAAATTGCCTTGATAAACTTGAGAAAAGTGATAATCTATTTATTGAAAATAGATTGATAGTGGTCAATTTATAGTTTAAATTATAACCATTTTAACGGCTATGTACAACGGCTATATACCGTTTATAACGGCTATATAATCGTCGTGTGTGTATATATCGACATTATTTTAAATAAAATAGATAAGTATAATATTATGTTAAAAAACATGAATTTAATTTATAAAAACAAAAGAGAATAAGAACAAAAAGTTAGAATAAAATGTTAGTACGAATAAATGTTAATAAACATAACCAAAATATTAGTTGTATAAAGATAGTTGACATAAAAAGAAATGTTAGTTGTATAACTAAAGATTAAGTAAAAGTTAGATGTATAAATAAAGTTACTTGCATAAGTAAAAGTAAAATACATAAATAATAGGTTAGATGCATAAGTAAAAGTTAGTTTGATATAAAATAAAATGTTAGTTGCATAATCAAAGTTAGATGCATAAATAAAATTAGTTTGTTAGTAGTCCTATGTTATCAAGATGTCCATAATAGATCTCCTTTATGCTTACTTTATTTCCTAGTTATCTTTCATATAAGATATTATATATTATTACTTAATGAAGCCCTTACCTTGATTATGGATGTGACATCGGTAATTTTCCGTTACCAAACTCCGTTAGTTCCGTTAGGTCTTGCATACACATGTCATGAGCACACACTAGTTGTCATTGAACGTTGGTGACTTAATAATAATAATTAACAATTCATAATAATTTAACTAATAAAGTGATTATTAAGTTGTGCTTATGTGGTTTATAGATTTTAATATTATTTGTGATTTTATCTTGTAACTTGTCAACGTTTTTATTATAATTCATGTGTTTTGTTATTAATGAAATATACATGACTATTATTGTTGGTTGGTAATAACTGGTGTTTAGTAGTTAAAACCTTTTAAAAAGTGTTTAAAAGATTAGTTTTATAAAAATATAAACAATTGGGTTAAGTGTAATTACCTTAAAATAAAACTTAACAAAATTAAACCCAACCCTAACCCCTCCCCACCCTTTCGGCGCCGCAACCATCACCATACACACACACACATTGCGATTTCAACCCAAGAAAAGCTTTGATTTTGATCGAGTTTCAAAGTTACAACACGTTAGCAACTTCAATCTTGGCCATTACGCGATAAAGGTTTACATTTTTATGAGTTTTTCATGATTTCTTGGTTGGCCGAACCCTAGTTCGATTCTTCTTAGAATGTTGATTTTTTGATTGTTTGATATTGTATGATGTTATTAGATTGTATTGATGCTAGTTTACGTGGATTATACAAGAAATTCATGGTTTAGATGCGTTGTTCATACCTTACTAATATATTACTTTTTTGGCATGAACTTGATGATTGTCGATGGATTGATGATATTATGATGTTAATAATGTTGTATGAATGTTGGATTATGATAATTGTGCAAGAATCCATGAATTGATCATTTAGTTCATACCTTGCTATAAGTAGAAACTTTTGAATATGAAGATTTGTGAATTATGGTGATTTGATGAATGTGATCATGTCTAGATGATAGCATGGACTTGATTAGGCATGATGTTGATGAATTCATAAATGAATTGGGTGCTAGATTGATTTTGGGATATTACTTTCCCAAAAGGAAAACTTTAATTTTGAAGATCATTGGATATGGTGATTAGACTTGTTTAGGATTTTAGGCTCATGTTAGAAATGTTTGGATTGTGATGATTGAGTCATATAATTAGTTGGTGCACTATGGGAACATATGGGTTTTTTGGAAAATGTGCAAGTGTACATGTTATATGATAGGATGAATTGTTATTATCGACTATGAGAATGTAAATGTCTTGCTTGCATGAGTTACATGTGGTATATTGCTGATGGATATCATACACGCGTGTGAATCTAAGGCCCCTACTTTGTAGGATTGGCAGGGTTTAGAGTGTGTAGCCGTGAGTGCTTCACATGGCACTTATAAGTGACTAAACCCATGTTCATTGTAAAGGAATATAAATTAGAATCTGTGTTGTATGATGAATTAGATTATGTGCGTTTGATAACATGATTTAGCATGAAAAACATGATAAGCCTTACGTGTTACAATGTGGCTTATGAGAATACTTGCATAGTAATTTTGGAATGGTTTGTTGAATTATTGTTGTTATGTTTGATCAAACAAGAACTTAATTTGACATGTCCCAACGGGTCAAACGTTAACTAGGTCTAATGTGTCTTGTTTTCCAAAACCTTGAGTCAATGTGCTTATTGAGCACTTAGGGTTGTTAAAGATTCTGTGTACACGTACTTATGTACTTGCGTGTTCTAGGTGACCTCTGAAGGTTTTCTTCCGCTCACTGTTAGCTTTTACTATTGTTTGTTGCGCACCAGGTGAGTTCATTCCCCACTTTCTTATACACTCTCTTTGGGGAGATAGCATACTAGTTTATAAACGATTTATTATAGTAAGTTATGTATAGTGTAACATAGTGGATTATACCATGGAAGTCCTCATACTTTTGGATCGTTAATATTGGTATATAGCGGGAAATCTTGGGTAGTACTACTGGTCTGACAAGCCCCACCTATGAGTTTTTCATGATTTCTTGGTTGGCCGAACCCTAGTTCAATTCTTGCTTAGAATGTCGAATTTTTGATTGTTTGATGATTGTATGATGTTAGTTAGATTGTATTGATGGCTAGTTTACATGGATTATACAAGAAATTCGTGGTTTAGATGCGTTGTTCATACCTTACTAATAATAGTAATTTTTATGCATGAACTTGATGAATTGTTGATGGATTGATGATATCATGATGTTAATAATGTTGTATGAATGTTGGATTATGATAATTATGCAAGAAATCCATGAATTGATCATGTAGTTTTTACCTTGCTATAAGTAGAAACTTTTGAATATGAGATTTGTGATTATGGTGATTTGATGAATGTGATCATGTCTAAATGATAGCATGGACTTGATTAGGCATGATGTTGATGAATTTATAATGATTGGGTGCTAGATTGATTTTGGGATATTACTTTACCAAAAGGGAAACTTGAATTTTGAAGATCATTGGATAAGGTGAGTTAACCTTGTTTAGGATTTTAGGATCATGTTAGAATGTTTCTGGATGATGTTTAATATGTTGGATTGTGAAGATTGGGTCATATAATTAGTTGGTGCACTATGGGAACATATGGGTTTTTTGGAAAATATGCAAGTGTACATGTTATATAATAAGATGAATTGTTATTATCAACTATGATAATGTAATTGTCTTGCTTGCATGAGTTACATGTGGTATATTGCTGATGGGTATCATACACGCCGTGCGATCTGAGGCCCTTACTTTGTAGGATTGGCAGGGTTTAGAGTGGTAGCCGTGAATGGCTTCACATGGCACGTTGTGAGTGACTAAACCCAATGGTATTGTAAAGGATATAAATTAGAATATGTGTTGTATGATGAATTGGATTACGTGCGTTGCATGATAACCTGATTTAGCATGAAAAACATGATAAGCCTTACGTGTTACAATGTGGCTTATGAGAATAACTGGCATAGTAATTTGGAATGGTTTGTTGATTATTAGTTGTTATGTTTGATCAAACAAGAACTTATTTGACATGTCACCAACGGGTCAAACAGGTCAACTGGGTCTAATGTGTCTTGTTTTCCAAAACCTTGAGTCAATGTGCTTATTGAGCACTTAGGGTTGTTAAAGATTCTGTGTACACGTACTTATGTACTTGCGTGGTCTAGATGACCTCTGAAGGTTGTCTTTCCGCTCACTGTTAGCTTTTACTATTGTTCATTTGCACACCGGTGAGTTCATTGCCCACTTTCTTATACTCTCTTTGGGGGAGATAGCATACTGGTTTATAATGCTTTATTAAGTTGTGTATAGTGTAACATAGTGGATTAACCATGGAAGTCCTCATACTTTCGATCGTTATATTAGTATATAGCGGGAATCTCTTGGTAGTACTGCTGGGTCTGACAAGCCCCACCTGTGCGACTCGAGGTCAAACGGGTGCAATATTGTCCACTAGTCTTGAAAGTATCTCCTTAAGATAAATTCGAGTTAACTTGTCCATTTTATCCGTTTCTTTGATCGCCAAGAAGTGTGCAGACTTAGTCAATCGATCTACGATCACCCATATCGTGTCACAACCAGTAGGTGTCCGGGGTAATATGGTAATGAAGTCCATAGAAATCTGTTCCCACTTCCATATAGGAATCTCAGGTTGTTGTAGTAACCCAGACGGCTTCTGATATTCACTTTAACTTTCAAAAGGTCAGGCACAGTTGCACTGCGACATACGTAGCTACGTCTGCTTTCATATTAGGCCACCAATAGTGCGCTTCAGGTCATGATACATTTTGTCTGAACCAGAGGATGTATAGAGTACTTAGACTTGTGAGCCTCACTCATAACCAAGTCCCTTAGGTTTCCATACAAAGGTACCCAAAGTCTGTCCATGAAATAATGAATTCATCTGCTTTCACTTCAAACTATTTGTCCATTCCCCGTAAAGATTCAGACCCAATGTTTTTCGTTTTCAAGGCTTCTGTCTGAGCTTCTCGTATTTGTTCAGGCAAGTGAGTGCTAATCGTAAGCTGCAAAGCTCTCACTCGTCAGGGCTTAGCAGTTTCCTTTCTACTCAACGCGTCCGTGACCATATTTACCTTTTCCTGGGTGATATTTGATAGCGCAATCGTAATCGTTCAACAATTCCACCCAGCGTCTTTGCCTCATGTACAACTTCTCTCAAAGATATGCTGAAGACTCTTGTGATCGGTGTAAATTGTGCACTTGGTACCATACAAGTATGTCTCCAGATCATTAAGTCAAAAACTACAGCATCCAGTTCCAAATCATGGGTGGTGTAATTCTTCTCATGTACTTTTAGTTGTCTCGAAGCATAGGCTATAACCTTTTCACATTGCATCAAGACACAACCAAGTCCTTGGATAGAAGCATCACAATAGACCACAAAGTCATCACTTCCCTTGGTAATGCCAATATCGGTACGCTACACAGTTTCTGTTTCAACAACTGAAAAGCAGACTCCTGACTATCACCCCATTTATACGTTGTCCCTTTATGAGTCAAGGCTGTAAGGGGTTGAGCGATCTTAAAAAACGTTTCAATGAAACGTCGGTAATATCCTACTATAGTCCTAGAACTATCGTATCTCACTGGGCGTCTTGGGAACCGACCAATTCTTTATTGCCTCAATTTTTGCGGATCAACATGTATTCCTTTCTCGTTAACAATATGACCCAGAAATTGTACTTCACGTATCCAAATCACACTTGGAAAACTTGGCGTACAGTTGCTCCTTTCTAAGTAATTCCAAGATTAGACGTAAGTGGCTCTTCATGTTCTTCCTTGTCCTGAATAGATCAATATGTCATCGATGAACATAATAAAATCGATCAAGATAGGGTTTGCACACCGATTCATGAGTCCATGATACTGCTGGTGCATTTGTCAACCCAAATGGCATGACCAAAACTCATAATGACCATAACGTGTACGGAATGCAGTCTTCTAGATTTCTTCATCTCGGACTCTCAGTGATGATAACCAGACCTCGAGTCAATCTTAGAATAATAGCTCGATCCTTGAAGTTGATCAAACAAATCATCTATACGAGGTAAAGGGTATCGATTCTTGACTGTAACCTTGTTCAATCTCTGTAGTCGATGCACATTCTAAAAGTCCATCCTTTTCTTAACGAAGAGAACAGGTGCTCCCCAGATGATGAGCTCGGTCGAATAAACCCTTTTATCCAACAGCTCTTGCAGTTGTGCAGATAGTTCCTGTAGTTTATTCGGAGCTAACCGGTAAGGTGCTCTCGTAATCGGAGCGGCTCCGGGAGTCAAATCAATCTGGAACTCAACTTGACGATGAGGTGGTAGTCCAGGAAGATCCTCTGGAAACACCTCCGGAAAGTCAAGAACTACCAGAATATTCTCTATCTTCTTTCCCTCTAGTTGCTTGTCAGTTACAAGGGCTAATATGGCTAAGCGACCTTTACGTAGCAACTTATGTGCTTTCATGTATGATATGATGTCCATCACTGCACCACACCTATCCCCTCTGACTGAGAGAATTTCTTTACCCATGGGAATTCGTATAATCTTCTCATGACATATGACTTCCGCTTGCTTATCGAAAGCCAATCCATGCCTACGACTACATCAAACTTCCAAGCGTAACAGGCATGAGGTCATGTCAAAGGTATGACCAACAGTTCTATCTTGCAACCCTAAGGATGTGTGTCACGTGAATCTGTTTACCATCGCTAATTCTACATTGTAACTAGATTCCAACAGAGAAGGCATATCATTTAAGAGATTACTAAACTTACTAGAGATAAAACATCTATCGGCTCCAGTATCAAACAATACTGTAGCAAAACAACCGTTAACAGAAACTTACAGTAACAGTAGTAGGGTCATTTAGAGCCTCACCTGAACCCATGACAAAGGCTCTCCCTTTAGCTCCACCGTTGTTGCCACCGTTATTGTCACCATTGCCATTATTGTTGTTGTTGTTGTTGTTTCCACCATTTCAGCACCATTCCCATTTTTCTTCAATTGAGGACAATTCCTCTTATAGTGTCATTCCTTTCCACATTCAAAGCAACCTTTTGGTGTTTCTTGGGATTGCTGAGGCTTCTTCATCAACTCATCATGGCAATCCTTTGCTACGTGCCCAGCCTTACCACAACGCTGGCATCGAATATTGTCATACTGCTAGTGTGGTGATAGTTGCATCGGTTACATTTGGGATATTTCCCCACATACCACCTTGTCCCTGGATGAGGAGGATGACTGATTAAAGTTACGATTGTTGTCAACTTCCTTTGCTGCTGTTGATGTTGCTGATGTTGCGAATTGGCTATTTGACGAAGACCCCTTGTTGCCAGAGTTATCCCACTTACGTTTATTGTCAGGCGCGCTTGTCACAGCACCTTTTGGGTAGCTTTCCCTGCTCCACCGCTGGTCAGTAAGCTTGCGAGCCAATCGAATAACCTGCTGAATAGTAGGTAGGTTCGCAGCAGTCACATACTTTGTATCTCTGGAACCAATCCACGTATGTAATGCTCGATCCTTTTATGCATTTCATTAACCATTCCCGGGCACAGTGTTGCCACTCATGAGACCATGTAGTATAGGCCTCAATCTCGGAACCTTGCATCTTGAGTTGCCAGAACTCAACTTCGAGCTTCTTCACTTCATTTCGGGGCCAATACTCCTCTGTCATCACCTCCTGAACTCCACCAAGGTAGGTCATTAGCCATCGCCTGACCAACATTTGCACCTGGGCATTCCCCAGAGAGGGCTACGCCTTCGAGGGTTCCAGTTGCGTACTTCACTTGATCGGCTGGCGGACAGTTACATTTTGCGAAGACGGATTCGGTCTTCTCAAACCATCGTACCAGTCCCACAGCTCCTTCAGTTCTGCTGTAGTACCTTGTGTTTGGGTTATTTACAAAACGCTTCCGCAATATTTAAAGTTTAACTCTGATTTGTTTAAATGTTGCATGTAGAGTCGTTCTGAGTAACTAATGACTGAGATCCTGGTTGTGTTTACTCGCCTCGCGGTAAAACCCCGCACGTGGATTTTGAGGGTGTGACAATGGATGACTTTGTGCTTTATTGATCTTCTTGATTAGAGTTTAAAAGCTCTCGTGCTCAGAACGTGTTATAATATCACAATAATTAACACAAGATTAGTGTTATAACTTAAGAACTTTGAAGAGAATTGCAAGAGCAAAAAGAAGAGAAATGTATAACCTATGAAAGTGTATTCAAGAGGTGCATCTTCTCCTCTACATTGAGATGGTATTTATACTATAAAGATCAATCATTTTGGTAGACAAGTAAAACTATTTGGTATATAAGTAGCATAGTAAACTTATCTACAATTTGACAAAGAGTTAATCCACTTGTTATGGTAATAATTCATAATAAACCATATATTTGAGGACTTGGTTTATTTATGTCATGTGGGCCTCTTTTCAACTTGGTATTAGATCACGTTTTTAAATAAAGGTGGATGTATGTATGATTTAGGGGTAGCGAAGGCTACCCTCAACTTGTTACGGATAGTGTAAATTTTTTTACGATTTTAGTAAAAAGAAAGTTTCAGTTTTACGTTACCACTGAGAAGAAATTACGTTACCTCTAAAAAAAATTTAACTCAAAACTTCACAGAGAGTTTTAAAATTTATAAATAAAAGTCTAATAATTTATAAAAGACAATACATTACCTATTATCAAATAACATAAAAACCCAAAATACCCATTACCCAACCAATACTTTTATATTTTTTATGGGATGTACCCATTTTTTTAATCTTTAACATTTTTTATTTTAACCCAATACTTTTATATTTTTTATAATTTAGCCTCAATATTTTTTTACTTTCAACTTTAATCTTCTATACTTTTCAAATTTTACAAATTTTCATTTATACGTTTCGGTCTAAATTTTACGAGTTAAGACGTCGCAACGTGCGTGTGTGGTTCAACGTGTTTTCACTTTCCCAGTTTAATGGTCACGTCATAACACGCTGGTCATAGATCAATTTACTTATTGTTTTATTTTTTTGTTTGTGTATGTGTATGATTCAATGTTTTTACGTCTACTTTTCATTCGATTTATTAATTTTTTGTTTTATTGGTTTCTTCAGTGTTAGTGGTCACTGGCGGTGGTGTGCCATTATTTGTATGGTTTAAGCCTTCCATTGCAAAACGAGTGAGCTTAATACTAGTATATAATATAAAAAAACAATACCTTTTGTTCAATGGTCATACACATTTTATTTATTCTTTTATGAAAAAAAAAAAAAGAAAATGAAATGATTGATGTTTCTGTTGTTTCTTGTTTAAAAACCTTGACAATTTGTATCAAAATCTTAGAAATGTTGTTAGAATGATGAGAGTATGGCTTATATTCAAACTTTTATAAAAATTTATTAAAACTCAATTTTAAAAGTAAATGTAATAAAATAAACATAGATGATGTAAAAAGTGTATAAATTTACTATGAATGCTCTTATATGGTTATTTGCTTATCACATATATTTTATGTTTAATTTAATGATTCTGGTTATTGTATAACTTGAAATTTAGAAAACATAAATCGTTTTGCTGTGAAAAGAAAACATCAAAAGATAAAACGCGTACGGCACACTATAAAATGTAAGTTTTTTTTTTATTTCTTTTGGTGTTGTATTTTTGTTAACAATTCAATGCAATTTAATTACGTCTATTCGACCCGATTCCACTCGACTCAATCGAACGACTCAAAATTTTTTATGTTGTTTCGTTAGAAGCTAATTATAAAAAATAGTGACCCCGTAGGAAATAATTTTTGGTTTCGATACTGCATGTACGGTAAAAAAATTTTTTACGTTACTCCTGAACTTGTGTTCTAAATCCGTCACTGTTTTTAAAAGTATTCCAATTAAATAACTCAAGTTTAAAAAATGTTCTATTATATAAAGTATATTATGGTGAAGGCAGACTTTTGTTTTGTTAAATATATAAAGGGTAACTTTACATAATATAATTACATATATTAGAAATTCAACCACTCATATCTTCTCCACCATTTCATTCTTGAAACAAAGAAATTTGATGATGACTTGCTTTGATGGTTTAATGATTCATGTAATTAACAGTTAATTTACCTTTATAGGGTGTTGCTACGTGTGCGATTCACTATTTGGGCCACACTTCTGGTGTATTTGTATTAGGGTTGATTGCAATATTGGTCCTGTGAATGTATGGTAACCAATGTTTTCAAACCGGATCGAACGGTAAACCGAACGTGTTACTGGTCTACTAGTCGATTGTAATATATTATATAGTTATTATAAACTAATATAGTTTATTTCAGGCTGTATCTTTTTAGTAATGATAAATTAAGCTGGTGCGAATGAACAAGTTGAGGCTCCTTATTCCAAACAGTTTTTTTTCGTTTGGTCTTGGGTAAGGAGATTCTGAAAACATGGAGCGTAGGTAGGTTGCTTATCTTTTTAGGTCCTCATTTTCTATCATTTCTACTTCTTCTTTTAGACAATTTCCTTTTTAAGTTTCATTAGTTAATTACTATTACTTTACTATCTTATTATATAACTTTACAATATCCTTTTTAATTTTCATTAGTTAACTAAAATACGGGCATAAACGATCTTAAAATATAATTATCCAAAAGATTATAAAAGAAAGAAAGAAAATATTCACTTTTGATTATCTAAATATACATAAATAAAACAAAAGATTATAGTAACTTTTAAAGATACTTTAAAAACATATTACTAATACCTTAAAGCTTATAATTTACGTTATTATAATCCCCTTAAGTTTTAAAAGTTTTGGGCTTTCGCTTTGTTATGTTTACTTAATAAACTAATTTTTTAATTTTTGTTTGAAATCACGTCAAATATAATAGTTTTCATTTGACAATGTAAATTCAAATCATTCTACGTTTCAATATAAATTTAGTTCGAAAAGTATCCGGTTGATTGCAGTATATATTTTATCAAGCAGCGTATAGTGCCGCTCAACGCGCGACAAGTATAAAAACTAGTTTTAAGGTTTCATGTGCTCTATTGTATTGAGTTAAACTGATGTTGTGATTGCTGAATTTGATGATTGTGTTTTTAGGTGAACTTGGAAAAGTTTTTGGGGAGTGGTGAAGCGGGGAAATGGCACATACTTCAAGTGAGGAAGTTGTTAAATGGACGGTACTGGCATATACGAAGGATAATAGGGGCCGGGGGGTCACAGCACTACTTGGGAAATGGCGGATTAATGGTGGTCACAGCCCTACTGGCATAGACGAAGGATAATAGGGGCGGGGGTCACCGTCCTCTTTTCTTTGTTACTAATGTTAAGTTTTGATACGGTAGTATAAATTTTTGACTCGGTAATGTAGACTTTTAAATGTATTGAGTTCGACCCCCCTAAAATATTTAATTTTGTCTCCAGTTCTTATTATGAGAGTGTTCAAGCTCCGCCACTACCTACTGAGATAGTGATAAACTGATAATGATGATGATTGCAGGTATGCATCTTTCTAATATTAATTTACCTTCAACCTAAGGTTAAGGTAGCATTTAGTCAAGAATTGTAGTCATGCATATTTATTTTTCACTGAGAAAAAGTCGCACCCACTAATAATGATCGCGGATATGCATCTTCCTTGATTATTTCGTGAGATATGTTTTTATGTCATTGGTGCATGAAGTTTGAACTTTTGACATCCCCTTTTGTTCATGTTTATAATAGTTAATCGATTAACAGAAAAGATAAGATGAAGCATACTAGTTGTGCATATGGTCGAGTTCCCGCATCAACTTTATTTGCCTCCATGTGATCCCTACTTCCCTCAGGTAAAGGGATAAGGGTGGGGTCGGTGTTCACACCACACACTATACCTAACAATCAAATTTTGTAATTTTACATTATACTATAAACTCAAATTTAGTGGTAGTGGTGTTGCCACATCATGTCACATTACACCGTACACACACAACCTCACGGCAAGTTCTCACCGTAAAAAAGGAAAAATCATAACGCGGGGTGCCGGCAGCGGTGATACCACATGGCGTACGGGCCACAACACCCTCACAGTGAAAAGAGGATTATTGTTACTTGAAGTTATACTTTCTCAATCAGTTTTTATTTATTCAACCTCATTCTCTCTCTTTTTGATCGATTTAGTTATTGTTTTTAATATTTTTACATTTCACGTACGGGGTTCAAATGTTTTTACGTTTACTTCCCATTCAGTTTTATTTTTCCCGTTTTTAATTCTTTTTTATTATGAGTTTTCCTGGTGTTAGTGTTGCTGATAGTGGTGTAATATTGATGCTACTTGACATGGTCTTATGCCCCCCCCCCCAATCTGACGGCAACACGAAGGGCTTAATACTAGTATCCACTAATTTTGAAAGTTTTAACAAACTTATTTGCTTAACCAATGTGACTTGCTATGGACTTTTCTGACATAAGGTTGCATCTTTTTTTTTTCAATTGGAGTTCAATGATTTAATGTAAACCAATTTGATATAAAGATCTTAATTTACCATGGGTTATATATTTTGAAAAATGTTTATATTTATGTTCACTACGGGTGTGCATGGTTCGCTTTGGTTTGGTTTTAGCCTAAAACCGAAACCAAAATTCGATATTTCGGTTTTTAGGTTTTTAAAACTGTTCGGTTTCGATCTTTGCGGTTTTTGGTTTTGACTTCCATTTCGGTTCGGTTTTGGTTTACTTTAGTTTTTACCATTTGGCTTTAAGTTTTTAAAGAAAGAAAAATGGTCCAAAGTAATGTTTAAACTAAACTTTGGGATTGCATCATTTTTTTGATATTTATATATAATCTACATATTTTCATAAATTAATTGACATTAAAATGAATTACAATTTATAAATACAATAATAAAAAGTTCAATAAAACATTTTAATCTGTCAATTCAAATAAAAGAGTTTAAAGATTATTTTTTAAACCTAATTAGTTAAAAAAAATTTAGATAACATATGTTAAATAAGTAACTAATAAGTTAATCATGTTTATAAATATATGAATTTACCTCTAAATTTACAAGTTTGGTTTGTATGGTTCTAGTTCGGGTTTTTTGGTTTTGTTACAGGCAAAACTGAAACCAAATAAAAAAATCGGTTTTAAAAAACCACCAAAACAAACCGTCGGTTTCTTATTAGTTTTGGTTTTTTCAGTTATGATTCGGTTATTATGGTTTCTTGCACACCCTTAATGTCCACTGATATGGTATTAATATGGATTTATCATCATTATTATTATTTAAATAATAATAACAGTGATATTAATAATATAAGTATTAATAATAATATTATTATTATTAATCAACCTGTATAATACACGAGTCTATAGCCTAGTCTAATATATATAGTTGAAAAAAATTAAGTTTCAATTAAGCAAACTATATAATTGCTTTATATTTTATTTTTATGTTCCTTTGTTTAAAATTGGTGGTGATGTTATTTTATAAAAGTTTTGTATATATTTTTGCGTGAAAAATGTATACATGTAATGGCTATTATTATCTACATACATGGTTGCGGAATACCAGTTACCGAATTTCCTTTTATTTCAGTCGGCCATACCCAAGTTTTTTTTATCTCAGTCGTGTAAGTTCGGCGGTTAAGGCTTTATGTGGCGCTTATAAGGGCTTCTCCGACCTTCACTCTCCACGTAGGTACATCTACAGAGTTGTAGTTTCTTGTGGAGGTTAGTTGGACCTAGTGGTGTACAAACCGGGATTTTTTTAAAACCGGGATTTTTTTAAAACCGGTTTGGGGCCCAAATCGAAACCGCCGAAACCGGTTTGGTCAACCCAAGTCAAAACCGGTTTGGCCCCAAACCGGTTCCTAGGATGAAAAACTCAACCTTATGAAACCGGTTTGGAAACCGGTTCGGGCGCATACCGGTTCGGTTTTTTTTATTCATAATATTATAATGTTAAGATATGAAAGATATATAATCATATTTATTTTAATAAATCAAAAGCAATAAACATAAAAAACTTATACTTAATTTAAAGAAAAATAAAATTTTTGTTAACATATAAAAAATATATAATCATATTTATATTAATTAAATCAAAAGTAATAAAATAAAAGTTGTGAGTATTATTGTTATTAATATTGTTATTAATAAAATTGAGCGTTTTTTGTGATTTTTGAGAGTAGAGAGCGTTTTAAGTTGTTGTGATTCAACCAAAACATCCAATACATATATATACTAACCTAATGGGGGTATAATGGTAAAAACAAAAAAAATGGTCTAGAAACACTTCAAACGGCTATAAAGCCGTAAACAACGGCTAGTTTTAAAAACCGGTTTGGGATACCGGTTTGAGAACCGGTTTGAGACCGGTTTGAAACCGGACCAGTTTAGAAACCGGTTTTAACATTTCCACCTACAAACCGAACCAAAACCGGCGGGTTGGGCCGGTTTGAAACCGGTTTGGGCTCCAAACCGGTTTCGGTTTTTTTTCTCGAACCGGTTTCTAAACCGGTTATTTTGAACACCTCTAAGTTGGACCCTCTGATATTCCCTCCCCACTTAGTTTCATCTTCGGATAACCACAACTATTTTCATATGTTGGAATATGCACTGGAATCAGAGTGAAGATTATTCAGGCACAGGATCTCAACCATAAGCGATTTTCCATAGACTTCTAAATCTGTGTTTAGCATCGGTAGAGGAGATATCGAGATACTAGATTTGTGCGACTTTGAGGTTCAATTTGGAGGCTAAGGCCGAAGATTATCTATATTTCTTTTGCAAATTACGATTTGTTTCAATTTTCATTTAGGGTCTCAAAATTTAAAGTTACTTGATGTCTAATTGCTATGAAGTTGTATGCTTAATTGCTTATTTGGTACTAGGCTTTGTCATCTGTTCCTTGTGAGATCTAGATATTAGTTTTTTATATGAAGATGCAAGGTTAATAGATGGCTACAACCCTAATAGTCGTATGGGTTGCATTTATTTTGGGGAAAATTACTAAAAAAGTTATAATAATAGTCTTTGACTTTGTAAATATCTAAAATATTTAACAAATCAGATTGTTTCATGTGTCCACAATTTCTGCGTGGCAATTTCAATGCTTGAAGTATAGCTAGCTTTATGTGTCCAACATACCAATGCATGTGATCTCGTCACCGTATTACCCAAAAAAATACGTGTACCGTCTTACAGCTACAACATGTATACATATCGCTCATTTTATTTAAAAAATATATTTATAAAATTTTTGAATCCCCGGTCAATGACACACCTACCTTTGTGTAACGCCCGGGAAAAAGATAAAATAAAATCATCTGCGTCTCTGGCCAAGGATACATCTACCCTTGGGTATCGCCCGCTTTAAAATTTTGTAAAATATATTTTACAAATAACTAATTGTTTTTTCATAATTGATTTTTAATTCCTTAATGATTTTTATTTTATTTTTTCATAATTACTTTTAAAAATAAATGAATGAATTAAAAAAAAAATTCATAAATACTTTTGATAGCTAATGACTAATATCTACCCATAATATTTGAATATCATCTTGTGTTTGTATAATCATCTAATCTTCTTTTAGAATTTCATTTCACTAACTTTCAATCATTTTAGTGTCAAAATGTTGTGTTTTTTTAAAAGATGTTTGTTAATGTTGTGATCTGTAGTGATGAGAAATAAAAGGTTGTTAATGGAGTTGAAGAGTATATACATCTGAAAGTTAGATGTAATAGACATGTCATCTCTTTAACAGTCAATATTACATTTAAGGAATTAATCTTTTCTTCAATATTTTGGTTTGAAAATGTATACTATTATGTTATAATATGTCGCTAATGATTGTTCAATATTTTCTTCAATATTTTTGAAAAATGATTGTTCATTTTTTATAAATCTTGTCGCTAATGATCAAAATATTGTATACGATTTTGTTATAATATGTCGCTAATGATTGTTCATTTTTGAAAAATGTAGTTCAATGATTAAAGAAGGTGATGTAGAAGAAGATAATTATAAAAAAGAAAACTTTGATTTAAATAATAATTTTGAGAAGTCAAAATTATACAATGTTCTGATATGCATGAAGGGTATGAGTATAAAGTTCGTATGGCAATTTTCGTTCGTTGCCCTTATAATGAACCTAAAAGTTATAAGTCTATATCTTCAAATGTTAAGGAAGGCAATGCTTTAATAACAAAGAGGATTTGCAATTAGAACAGGGTAAAATAAATGTTGGTCATTGCCTTGAGCTTAAAGTCAACTGATCATCAAAGAAAAGATTCGAAGCATCATTTCGTAACAAAGATTGCAGTTAGCGTATATGGATGTATGCGTTCGAAAGTTCAAACATTTTCAAGTTAGATATTTTAGCAATAATCGCAATTGTTCGAATATTCGTTAGGAAAACAAGAATATTGTTGGTCATATTATTAAAAATCAACTTAGAGATAGCAGGCAAATATACAAGTGTAAAAAAATTATGAATGATTTTAGGATACATTGTAAAGTTAACTATTTGTATCAACATACTTAGAGGCGAAAGAATTACGCTCTTGGACTTTTAAATGGGTCCACCGAGAAGTAATTTGAAGAATTACCTGTTTATTGTTATAATTTACAGATAGTGAACCCCAATATGGTGACCTACATTGAAACATACGAAATTGGTCGCTTTGAAATATTTTTTATTGCTATCAGTGTTGCGGTTAATCGTCTTATTTAAGTTTTACAAAAATGTAATTGTTTATTTAATAACAGTATATTTATATAATTATATGTTGTTTTATTCAGATTCGAAGTTTTGTGAGACATTTTTGGCCTATAGTAATAGATTAGGCACATCTAAATGGTAATTATTTGGACACTATGTTTTTTCCGGTAAAAATAAATGACAACAATCAAATTCTACCAATTACATATGTTGTTGGGAAAACCAAGAACGGAGAGGCTTGGACCTAGTTTCTCACGAGGCTTAAAGAGTGTATTGATAGCAATATGCATTTGACAATCATATCTGATAAAGCTGTCTCATTTGATATAGCAATAAGGACAGTTTTTTCCGAGGCCTTTCAGGGGCTATGTTGTCATCATAATTTGATGATGAACCTACAACTTAAGTCAATGAAGAGAAGAAAATTGAGTCCTTGAAGTGGTAGACTTTGGGGATGAGCATTTGATACTCAGTACCCGTACCGTACCGGTACCGGTACCCACTGGTACCGAAAATATGATAAGGTACCGGTACCGGTACTTGATTTTTCTTATATTCGGGATCGTAACTGCCGTACCGGTACCCTGTACTTTACCCAAAAGTCGTATAGTCCCGCTAGTACCGAACAACGAATAGGTTATTTTGGAATTTGTATTTTGTTTGGGTAATACTTTTCACCCCATCAACTAGTATTCTATTTTGGACTTTTGAGGTAATTATCATTATTTTTTAATATCATTCTTCTACTTCACTACAATATCAAGAGATATACTATTTATGATTTTAATAAAAATAAATAGTGGACAAGTGTGGACTGAGTTAGAAGAAAATAAGGAAAGTAAAAGAACTATCATTTTATGTGGATGTTTTTTTTAATATTTTATTTTTGTTTAGTTATTATAACTTTTAGAGGTATCAGGTACCAAACATGTTAGAGGTATCAGGTACCAAACATGTACCGGGTAACGGGTACCGCAACCAAACGTTCACCGTGTAGCAAGCCTAAAAATATTGTTGTGGGGTAATGGGTACCAAAGAGGTACAGGGTACCGAAATACCGGTACCGGTACCTGTACCCATATACCAAATTCGGTACCGGTATTGGTACTCGTTTTTTATAAGATTCGGGACCGGTACTTTCGGTAACGGTATCGGCTCGATACAGGTACGGTACCGAGCTCATCCCTAGCAGACTTGCAAATCTTACAGGGTAGAACTTAGAAGATGAAATGTTTAGACTAACTTCTACTCTTCCTCGTATGCAAATACTCTTTTTAATATTGGTTTCAAAAATGATCAAGAGCACACTGCTCTCGTAAGCGATATAATATCATGACATCTAACAATTGATAACGTGTCGTTGAGGTCTTGCAAAAACATAAATAATCTAGATAGCTAGATTAAGTCAAGTATTGTATCCACGGGGAGCATGTGATGAGTGTTGTATGATTCGTTTGATTATTTAACTATGTTACTTAAATAAAACTAACTATTGTCTTTTTGACTATATATGGATGTTGATGACACTAACTCAGTTAAACAATTAACTAAGAGAATATTACTAAAAGATGATTACACCAGTTTTGGGTGTGGAAAGGGATTGTGTCACCTAGGTTTTATGAAATTAGAAATCACATAGACATGATTAGTTTGTAATCCTATTAAAACATGATTACCAATTAGATAAGGGTTATGTAAATTAGATAGTTAAACCAACTAAAATCAATACCTGATTATGTTATTAACTAGCTTTAGTAAACCCGTGTATTACACGGGTTGAATAAAAAAATTAAATATTAATAATTTATTAATTATAAATTGATATTCTAAAATAAGATATGATTGAAATTATTTTATATAAAATAAAATAAAAAATTTATTTCAAAACAAACACATTTTAAAAATTATCATACTTAAAAACTTTCTTATTATAACTCTCAATTTTAATTACTTTTTGTTCATAAAAATTTTACTTTTTAAAAACACCAATTATAAAATATTTTGTATTTTTTAAAAAGTTTGATGTTCTAAAATTTTTTCTAATTTTATAAAAATTATTTCCTTAGAAATAACATTAGTAAAAGATCTCTTTTTTAATTTATTAGAAACTATTTTAATTATAAAAATAAATAATATTATTAGTAATTAATGTGATTATTAGATATGAAAGAGAACGAGAAAAAATTGATGAGTAGTAATATGATGTTGTCATGTGTCTCTCCTAATATCTTTTTATTATAGTAGAGAGATAAATATCAGTTATAACAATACCTTAATCAATCATCAATGATTAATAATGCAAAGACTATTAATTTGATGATTAATCAATTAAACCAACCGACAAAACTGTTTTAATCAATGAAAATAAAAAACACATAAATAATGAAAGATAATTAAACAAATAAAGTTTAGGTTCAGAATGGATAAAAGACCACGATAAACATGATTTTATCATTAATTACACTACATGAATAATCACAGGTGAACTAACCACTCATATTCATAATCTGATCTTCTAATTTAGAGGCGGTCGATTGCTATGTGTGACTTACCAGCGGCCAAAAGACTTTTCGCTGCACCTTTTTTCTTGCGCAAATATGTGTTTATGGAGTGAGTTACGTTGCAACATGAGGTGAGGCCACGTGATGGGCCTTTAAGCCCATTCATGTTCATTCTCTATTTGAACTTGAATTCTTGAAATTTGCTTATACCACGTGGCCCAAAAATCTTCATGAAATAAATTATTTGAGTAAACAATATGATTGTGTGTTCTGCATAATTCAACACAAGAAAATATGAGTGCCGACTTAACCTTATTGAAATATGCATTATTTATATGATAGTTTGAATTAAAAGTCAACAACCAAATAATCACAAATTAACTTACGAAGAACTAAAACTTTTAATTTATTTTTCATACGGCTAGTTTTATTTAAATTCACATTTTTTAATATAAATTAACTAGTTAATAAAAATTATGTTATTTTAAGCTTGTAGTTTTTGAAACTTCTAATTCTAAATATGAACCATTTAGGCATAAAATAATGCTTAAAAACAAATACTAAAATTCAATTAGCGTATGCAAATTACACATTTATAACATTCCTCAACTTAAATATTTTTCGTCCCAAAAAAGAGATACACTGAGATCATAATGGACATGCTAATCTTATGATACTTTATTTCAAACAGGATTGTAATAACATAGTAATCATAATTGCCAATATACTAATCAGCTAGCTCTAAACTCTACTCGTTTAATCCCAACAAAGTGCGTTGTACTTAATAATATACAAAGTTATCATTATGGTTTAACTGCCTCACACCCCAACATACATAACAAAACCTACCTAATCTCATGGTTTCTTGAGGATTCATAAACTCTCACTACTAACCATACATCACTAGTATAACACAATAACTATTAAGTTTATTTATTTCTTTCAACGTGATATCTTGGAACTTTTCTCCTTTAAATTTCTTAATATATTATATATATATATATATATATATATATATATATATATATATTATATATATATATATATATATATATATATATATATATATATATTCTTTTCTTTTTTATGTTTTTATAATTTTCATTCATTTTCAATACTTATGTCAAGTAATATTTAGGTGGAAGTGTCATAACAAGTACATTCATGGTGTGTGAGGAATGAATACTGTGTATAAACTATCACTTGCAACCTGTTTTTGCTGAGACCCGGTTTGTTAAACCATACACACCATGATGGAACACTAAACACATACATTTCTTAAGTTATTGCATGCAACATTAGTGTTCATAATTTTGAGTCAAGCGTATCAACATATCATGAATCATTTTTGTTTTCCTCTTCTAAAGATCTAATTCATGTACAAGCATTACATTTTTAATTTCCTGTCACTTCTAATACATGCATAAATCTATTTCAAGGGACATTGATCTTTTTTTTTCAAGGGCAATGACACAATCGGGTTTTTCTTAATCTAAAATGCAAATGCAAATATGTCACTTGACCTAACATGCAAAACTATAAAATTAATAAATCTATTTTTTGGTTGTTTGCATGTTTGGCTGTTGTTTTTTGTAGTCTAGTGAACAAAATCAAACCGTATATTCTTAAATTTATGAACCATAAACACGTACCTTTGAATCTTGTGATTAATAACAGAAGAGTAGTCCTTTGAATCTAGTGATTTGAACCGAAACACAATCGTTGAGCTAGCGAACTGAACATAATATACAAAACTGATATCTTGGATAAATCTCATAAACATGATAAAACACTATCAGATTAGACTAATTGATCGTACATATCAAATGTTTAAACTAAAATTTTGAGAATAAATTTTGTTATCTGCGTGAGAGAAAGAAAACTGTAAGTGCTCTGTTCTTGTTCTATTTTTTTTTTAATCTGGTATCTTCTCTTTCTTCTCGTATATGTGTGTTTGTACATATTTGATACAAATGGACTTCATGGTCCATGATTTAACAAAGGTGGTCTTTATGATCCATGGATGCGTGAACTAAATCCATACCAAGCCTAATATAATAATAAAACATGACTCACAAAATAAGCCCAATTTATACACACATACACGTACATGTACAACTAGTTATATTAATGTAAAACGAGCCCGAACTCATGCGTCACCTAACTCGTTTAGTCACTGATATACATGATCAACAAGTTAATACAATAATACTAAAATGGTTAATAACACTAAAATTACCAATTTTTATTTTTATTTTAGTGATATCCATGATTAACTCAAATATCTCTCACAGAAATACAAACTTATGCGTATATAAAAATGTCCTGCAAATTGAATTTTCATCTTAGTACATCAGATTCAAATATTAGAATATCAGGGTTTCATTATGGATTGAACGCTTGCTATTTATTCAATTACCTGAAGTAAAGCTACACATAAGCTGACAAATTCAAATTCTCACTTGACACAATGTACTAGCCTGTGTCATAATCCTTCAATCAATATATCGAAGTCAAATCCAAGCTTTTTGAAACGGCTAAACTTCATATACTTATAGATAGTTTCTTTTAATCATGCATATGCAAATGCAAATTGTCAAAGAAACTATTAAGAAGATATATTTCAACCTACTTTATCTAGTAGTCCGAATACAAATCTTGGGATGACTTCTAAATGTGTTTCAATGTTTACATGACAAGCTTTTCACATTTATTCAGCATCTAACATTGTATTAGATGAGAATTTGAGGTCTTGATATAAGAAATATATATGGACTTTAAACCCATCCTTATAACTGATTTGTTACATTATTAAAATTTCTTATGAAAGTTGAATGAACTTAAGATTAAAAAAATCGAGTGATTTTAATAGAATTTTTTAAGAATTTCATGATTCATCCTTTATGCTCCTATGATATGTTACATTTTTAAGAATTTTTTAAGAATTTATAAAACGTAAAACGCAATGATTAATACATATAACAAATAGTGTAAAACATATGATACAATGAACTGATATTTGATACAATAAATGTATATGACACAATTAGCCGACGAATTTGATACTAGACTACATAACATACCCTCCTCTTTAAAGTAATAGAAGAACACGTGTCAAGCCAACAATTATTTTTAGGTTTTTCAGATGAAATATCTTTTTTAGTATAACGCTACCCATAATTTTAATTGGATTTTGCATGTAATCTAACTAAAACAAAATATACATGTATAATTTGTAATTACTTAATCTAAACACACAAAAAATATATTTAATACATTACAAGAAATGTGATCAATAGAGGCGACATCATTAGCGGCGACAGGGGTCATTAGCGGCGACACTATTAGCGGTGACACCATAAGCGGCGACAGGTCGCCGCTATTGACTTATGATCTGTTTTGTAAACATCCAAACCATATATGGCTGTTGATCAGCTTTCAGATCTGACGGGTAATATTTAATCGTACTAAACCTTTAGCGGTGACATCAATAGCGGCGACAAGTCTTCGCTAAAAGCCTGCCCTAAAAACCGCGTATCTTCCTTCCACAAAAACCCACCTGTACTTTACCCTCGCTCTTTCTTTCTCTAAAACCCGTGATTCAGCTACCTCCGGCCACCGCCTCACCGCCGACCGCCATTGTCATCGCCGCCCGCCATTGTCATCGCCGCGGCTGCCATTCATCCCACGGAGACCCGCCCTCCCATACAACGAATCTTCTTTCCTACTACAACCGACCACCACTGCTTCCTCAGCACACCCACTGTCGACCGCGACCGCCACTGCTTCCTCGGCTGGCGTCGCCGCTACTGCTACTCCATCGTCACCGCTACTGCTCTCCATAGCCATCATTACCCTAGATCTGCTCGTTAGTCTCCAATTGAGGTATTTTTTTTAAGATTTCGGTTTGTAATAGATTATTTATGATATTACTAGACAAGACTTGTTATGATTATTAAATTATTTAGGATGTTGCTTGAGTTTAGTTTATTTGAGAGCAAAATTTCTGTAATTTTTAGGTTTTAAGTAAAATTTTATAAGGTGGTGAATGTATGAGATAACATATAATTTATGCTTAGTTGATAAATATATTTGTATATTTTATAGGTTTGAACTAAATGGATTTAGGTATTTTGATTTTTAGTTGGTTAAAAATTAGTTGAAAACTTGTTAAAGATGTCTTTTAAATTATTTAGGCATTTAGTTGAAAAATTAGTTTTTGAAAATTTGTTTTGAGTATACTACTTGTTTAGATGGTTGAAAAATATTTAGATTGTGATATTTAGTTAGTTAATTAGAGGCAAATTTGCTAATAAACCCACCGATTGATTTTCAGTTTGAAGTGAGTTTAAATGGTAAAATTTAGTTGGTTGAAAATTGATTGGAAATTGTTTACATATCTTTTAAAGTATTTGAGAATTTAGTGATTAATTCGAGACCAATTACGTAAATATTGTCGATTAAGTTTCAATTTGTATTACATATATTTATAAAATGGTTCATATATTGTTCTTATTTATATGATTTAAATAACACACCACTAACATAGGTTTAAAATGCCCATAAAAAAACAAATGTAGTTAGCTATAATGAACAACAATAAGAAATTAGTAAGAAAATCAAATGTAACGTGGTATTTTTTGAAACAAATGTAATAATGTTTTAATTTGTTCAAACATTATCACGTTTCATTTAATTTTCTTAGTAAATTCTAATTGTTGTCCATTATTAGCTTTTAGGATCACCATGAGCTTAGAAATACCAACCCGAAATTGATATAGTAATTAATTTCGGGTTGTCCTCGTTTTGGGACTGTTTTTTGAATATTTTCTCATTTAGGTTAGAATGTGTATTACATGATTGTTTGTGTAAGAAAATATTGATTATCATTTTTTCTTTGCTCCTCAGGTATATATCTATATATGTATATAATTAGGAGCTAAGAGAAAATACTGCTGAATTTTTTTTAACACAAACAATCATGTAATGCAAATTCATATATGAAATAAGATATTCAAAAAGTGGGTATAGCAGCCTACCCTTTTGAATTCTATATCCATTGCCATAGATTTTATTCCGTCGCCATAGATTTTGGTTGAAATGAGTCAAAATGATACAAACACACTTGATATACTAAAAAACACGTTAATTTGAGTTAAAACGGGTCAAAATAGGTAAAAATGAACTTTAACGCTTAAAGTTGAAGGTGTTAAGTGTATCATTGTTGGTTTATCTTAAGCAGGTCAAAATGGGTAAATTTACGTTGAATTATGTACATTTTGGTTGAAATGGGTCAAAATGATATAAGCACACTTGATATACTTAAAGTTGGATGTGTTATCTTATAATTTATACTTTGCCAAATGCAACAACTTATAATATATGTTTTGTTTTTTAGGCTCAAATCGCAAGTCTGTTTCAAAATATGAATTTTATGTCTCAAATTACGCAGCTTATTGCCTCGCAAAAAGCTCCACATCAAGCTGAAGAAGATGATTCGAACGAGAGAGATGAATAAGATTGCGGACAAGTAGTTTAAGTTTGTTTTAGCGACATTTGATGTTTAAGTTAAACAATGTATTTAACATACTTAGTTAACACTTGTGTACTTCTTAATATTAGATGTCATCAATGTAATTTGTGTTATTGGAAAATCTGGATTTATTTTTATACATGTATATTTAGTTTTTAAAATTGGAAATTAGAAAAAATAAAATAAAATTAAAATGAAAAATATAGTATTAGCGGCGACAGTGTCACCGCTAATGGTGCTTCCCGGAAAATTTTTGATAGACATATAGAGGCGATGAAATCGCCGCTATTAGTATTAATAGAGCGGCGACATATTTGCGGTGATATATCAACCATTAGCGGTGACCAGTCGCCGCTAATAGTAATATCGGCGACAAACCCGGTTATTTGCGGCGACAAATGTCGCCTCTAATGCCGTTCTTCTTTGCAATGATATTCCAAAAGGCATAAAATTTAAAGTTCTCTTTAGGCCCATTTATTAATAGTAATTAAACCTTTTTTCGTGCTCAGGTTAACAACATCGTGCATAAAAAGATAAGAAGGAAGAGAATCTAAATTTAATCATGCTAAAGACGTAAAGATGCAGCTTCATGATAAGAATAAACTTAAATTGATACTTAAATTCTGTAATATTATATATATATATATATATATATTATATATATATATATATATATATATATATATATATATATATATATATATATTATATTTATATTACTCAGAGAAATGTTCAAAGAAAAATGTTTTTAAAACTAAAAAGTGTAAAAAGTAATCTCATTCATCCATGTTATTAATCAATGGTTGAGATCAAATTGTAAGAAAAATTTTGTTAGAGGGGTGTTTTAGTAATAGTCACTTTTGTTGACTTTTTGCAAGTTCCCTCATTTTTTTAAACGTTCGTAACTTTTATATACGATATTATTTTTTTATAAAAATTACAACATAAAAACGTCCGCTTTTATCTCTAAAATGAGTATAGTATTTTTATATAAAAAGATAAAAAAAATTGATGTTTTTAAGCTCGTATCTCGTCATTGTGTCTTTAGTGCAGTTCATTGTGTTTTTTTGTTGGTTATTGTGTTAATTTTGAATACTATTGTGTTTTTTTCTAAAATGCTGAATTTTAAAAAAATATAATGAAGGAATAACATTATTGTGTATCTCTAATATGTAAAATACAATAGTAAATTAACAACTAATTAATCTAATACATTAAAAACAATGATAAAATAAAACAATGTCTTATTGTGTCTTTTAATCGCCATTGTGTTATCTTGAATAATATGAGTTTTGAAAAGTACATTGTTAAAATAAAATCATTGTGTATTTCTAATGAAAAAACATAATGAATAATAACAAGTTTATATAATCTATTAAAAATAATAACAAAAATAACACATTGTGTTATTTTTAACACTATGAGTTTTGAAAACTAGATTGATGAAAGTATATTATTGTGTCTTCTAATTGAAAAACACAATGATAGATAAAAAGTTTATAATCTATAAAAACAATGATAAAAATAACACAAAATGATCTAAAACGTAAATCACAATAATTAATGCACATAACAAATGATGTAATATATATGACCCAAAATGAACTGATATTTGACTCAATGAACATATAAGACTGTTTAAAATAAAATCATTGTGTATTTCTAATGAAAAAACATAATGAATAATAACAAGTTTATATAATCTATTAAAAATAATAACAAAAATAACACATTGTGTTATTTTTAACACTATGAGCTTTGAAAACTAGATTGATGAAAGTATATTATTGTGTCTTCTAATTGAAAAACACAATGATAGATAAAAAGTTTATAATCTATAAAAACATGATAAAATAACACAAAATGATCTAAAACGTAAATCACAATAATTAATGCACATAACAAATGATGTAATATATATGACCCAAAATGAACTGATATTTGACTCAATGAACATATAAGACTGTTAAAATAAAATCATTGTGTATTTCTAATGAAAAAACATAATGAATAATAACAAGTTTATATAATCTATTAAAAATAATACAAAATAACACATTGTGTTATTTTTAACACTATGAGCTTTGAAAACTAGATTGATGAAAGTATATTATTGTGTCTTCTAATTGAAAAACACAATGATAGATAAAAGTTTATAATCTATAAAAACAATGATAAAAATAACACAAAATGATCTAAATGTAAATCACAATAATTAATGCACATAACAAATGATGTAATATATATGACCCAAAATGAACTGATATTTGACTCAATGAACATATAAGACTGTTAAAATAAAATCATTGTGTATTTCAATGAAAAAACATAATGAATAATAACAAGTTTATATAATCTATTAAAAATAATAACAAAAATAACACATTGTGTTATTTTTAACACTATGAGCTTTGAAAACTAGATTGATGAAAGTATATTATTGTGTCTTCTAATTGGAAAACACAATGATAGATAAAAAGTTTATAATCTATAAAAACAATGATAAAAATAACACAAAATGATCTAAAACGTAAATCACAATAATTAATGCACATAACAAATGATGTAATATATATGACCCAAAATGAACTGATATTTGACTCAATGAACATATAAGACTGTTAAAATAAAATCATTGTGTATTTCTAATGAAAAAACATAATGAATAATAACAAGTTTATATAATCTATTAAAAATAATAACAAAAATAACACATGTGTTATTTTTAACACTATGAGCTTTGAAAACTAGATTGATGAAAGTATTATTGTGTCTTCTAATTGAAAAACACAATGATAGATAAAAAGTTTATAATCTATAAAAACAATGATAAAAATAACAAAATGATCTAAAACGTAAATCACAATAATTAATGCACATAACAAATGATGTAATATATATGACCCATAATGAACTGATATTTGACTCAATGAACATATAAGACATAATGAACTGACATATTTAACACAATGACCAAAATGTCCTTCTCTTTAAACAATAGAATGACACGTATCAAGCCCACAATATTTTTTAGGATTTTTAAATTAAGCATTCTCTTTATTATAACCCTACTCGATTATTAATTACCAACTTTGGTATGATTAGTTGTTTTACCATGTGCTTATTGGGTTTTATCCATCCTTATCTTTATTTTTTTAATTTTTAACTTTTTTATCCTAACCTAATACTTTTACATCTTATATAATATAATTTAACCCTAACATTTTTTTTATTTTCAACAATGGTCCCCTGTACTTTTCATAATTTACAATTTTTTTGTTTTACGTTTTGATATAAATTTTACGAGTTAACACATCACAATATGCGTGCGTGGTTCAACGTTTTTACCCTTATTTTTTCCATGTTTAATGACCCTATTGCAATACGGTAGTTCTAGATCGACTTGCTTATTTTTTTTATATTTCGACTACGTGGTTCAAGTTTTAACTACTACTTTTCGTTCAGATTTATTTTTTTTCATTTTTTACAAGTTTTTTTTTTTTTTTTTTTTTTTTTTTTTTTTTTTTTTTTTTGTGTTGGTGGTCACTGGCGGTGTTCTCGGTTTTAACCCCAACCCCCCTCCCCTCCCCCTCCCCCGCCCAAACGTGGGGACTTAACACTAGTCCTTGACTAATTCGACATGAATGCGTACTTCCACTTATAAAATGATAACTTCACGTTTCATCTAGAAAACAAAGTTACTCAAGAATCAATATGAAGCCAACTCAAGAGAATTGTCGGCATCTAGAAGAGGAACTCAATATTCAAGAGGCAGAGAATGGAATTAATCTGCTACAAGAGTGCACCTTCGGGACTCTTGACTCTTGATAGTAAAAGGAGACACAAGAAATGAGAGCAGAACACTTGCAGGCACAATGGATCTCGTCATCTTTGTGGCATCACTTTCAAGCTCAAAATATGTGAAGAACCCGAACTATATGTTGTAAATATCAAACACCTGCTTAATTGTTAATATATAGATTTTTTTTGCTTTGATTTGTGTTTGCATCAATATATTTATGATTTGGAAATATATAATAAGAACACGTGATAACATCACATTCCTCTTCATCAAACTTTTCTCGCTTCTCTCTTATTTAATATTTACATTAATTACTAGTAATATTATTTAATTTTTTTTAAACTTAATAGTTTTATAAATAAATTAAGAAAGAGATTTTTTATTGATGTTATTTCTAAAGAAACAAATTATTATAAAATAAGAAATTTTTTAAAACATCAAACTTTTTTAAAAATACGAAATATTTTAGAACTGGTGTGTTTTAAAAAAGTAAAATTTTATAAATCAAAATAATTAAAATAGAGAGTTATATTAAAAGAATTTTTAAACATTAACATATTTTAAAAAATATTTGTTTTGAAACAAAATATTTATTTTTTTTGAAAAAACAAGAAAAGTTTATAAACAAAAGTTTAAGAAATTGTTATCTTATCTTATAATACGTTTTATAATTAATAAATTCTTATTGTATTTAATATTTTATATATTCAACTCGTGTAATACACGGTTTACTAAATTTAGTTTATGTATAGAACATTTTAGTAAATATTCCTTTTTTTTATTTTTTGGCAAAATTTTGCGACCATTTTACTATTGAAAAGACGGCCGCCAGTGGTCAGTTTTATAATAGTGGCAACTAAAAACATATGGAGGAATGCAACCGTTTGAGTTCCACAAAATGATATACTATTACTTACTATTTGAAAGTTCCATGCCATCTTACTCTCTTTTTTTGGAATATTTAAATAGTTAGTGGCTGTTTGGTAGTCTTTTAGTGATTCTATTAAAAAACTATCTCTAAATCAGTCGGATGTAAAGTGCGTTTGATTCATTCAAAAGACACATCTTCATGGTTTATAAAGCCTCTTAATGGGTAAGTTATAGAAATATGTTGAATGATCCAAAGACTACCTTTTATACAGTCAGATTTTTAATGACTCAGCATAAGGTCACGAAAAAACCGTTTAAACATATATTAAATCTTTTTATATTAAAAAATTAAAGAATTATAAGTACATGGTGGTTTGAAAGAAGCTATAACCAACAAGAGTCTTTATCATAAACTATTACTAGTGTATGCCAGCCGCACGCGTTGTGCGTGTGACTTGCTATTATAATCGGGCTCAAAACGGGTGTTTAGTTGTGGCTACTAACCATAAATGATAACCATGTCATAAAAACTGAAACGAACCCACGCATGTCATCATGACCCTAACACGAAAGAACGACGTACCAAACAGAATCATGCGGCCAACCATTGTGATATATGGTTGTCTCAATACACCAAAAGGCAGGAGCAACCAAACAACTAAAGACCCTAAACAAAGTGATGGCTAACACCTATCACCATGTTTAAATGGACTGAGGGTGTTGTTCGAATTCTAAAACAAAGACACATGTAAAAATCAGACCTAGAACGAAAATAACTCCTAGACGTGGCTTGCACATCATCATCGAGTAAACAATTTAACATTACCAACATAACACTTTAACATGACCAACATAGAATGAAGAATACACACAAGCAGTTTAACATGGCCACATAACAGCAACACCGACACATGCCACTAACAACAATCGTTAGTGTGCTCGCATCGGCCTTTGTAATGATCAAGGCTCGTAAGTCCATCGGTCCATACAGTTGTCCATGTACTAGTAGAAGATTCGGCAACTACTGCCACATCCTAGACGGATGCCATACCCAAACAACGAAGGCTTAAATTTCCTTGTATCATGGTTTCAACCAAATCTAGTAAAATCAAAAAATTAATCACGGTGTACAGTTACATATATTCTAATTCAAAAAAAGATACGGATCTCAAATGAGTTCACACCCATCTTCATCGATCAAACAGAAAGCAGGGCTGAAAAAGGCCATGAAGCCCATGAAAGAACCCGAGAGCACATTGTTCGACTGTTCGCACACTTTAGTACTAACATGCAGACATGTGATTTGGGCCGTCGTCATCGTGCAATTAATCGACAACCCACCACCACAAACAAGCATAGGCACACTAGTTGATAGAGTACACCACCAACAGAAAGTCTAAGACCCTAAATGAAGCAGATCTCACATATGTTCACACTCATCATCATCGATCAAATAGAAACCATGGTTCAAAAGGGCCTTCCCCATCGAGTATGGGTTAAATTGGAGCTCTAACAACAATCATCGATTGTAACGTGGCCGCTTGGCTTGCATACCGGATCAAAGAAACACCACCGAGGTATAGGAGGGCCGCCTTGCTGGAAACGGACATCCAAGTGGCAAAGCCCCTCACACGGCAGCAACCCCCTAAAACCCTCGCAAGTAGGGTCGAACCCGACGGGAATCCCCCCAGAGGACAGAAAACCAGTTGCAAAACCTTAAAAAAAACAAGTCACTAATGCCTCAGAATTAACATAATTTAGGTCTTGTATT
This sequence comes from Flaveria sonorensis, assembly GCA_025506505.1. Classification (NCBI taxonomy): domain Eukaryota; kingdom Viridiplantae; phylum Streptophyta; class Magnoliopsida; order Asterales; family Asteraceae; genus Flaveria; species Flaveria sonorensis. The sequence continues at coordinate 67,858,093 of CM046437.1, forward strand.
TTGAAGAAATCTTTACTGTGGTCGCTGAATTTTATTTGAATGCTAGTCTTTGTTATCAACTATTATAATTTTTGTAGTGCTTAATTAAATAAAAATTATTTGTATTTAGTGATTACTAAATAAAAATTATTTTTAGCTAATCTGACTTCAAATGACGTCATCCTCCTCCTTTATCTTCATCTTCAAACCTAACTAAATATAGAAGTATATATATATTTTATTATATTATATTAAAAATATATAAATTATACAAACCAAAAAAATCAAACCACCCTTGCCCCGATTCTCATCATGGCAGCAACACCACCACAACCACCACCTCCACTTGTAATTGCTACCGGTGACCACCACCTCCCACTATTTCTTGAACCCACAACCATACGTTGAATCGGAACCATTTGTATTGAGCTTACCCTAATCAAACAAAGGTTATCAGAATCCTAATCATCCTCTTAACACCTGAATCAATGACGTCATTTTAATCGGATCTGTAAGAGAGAACTATTGAAGGCGTGTTCAGTGATATGGTACCCTTGTATTTCATTTTTAACCTTTTTTTATTCAAACTTGATAATTTTAAAATATTTAATAGAAAAATTGATTTCCATCTACAGCGGGAATCTTTGTTGTTATTTTTGTGCATACCTCTGAATCTTATTATAATTTCTCATATTTAGTGATCAAAGTGAAACTAAATCTTATCACAGAGAATTTTAATTTATAATTAACTCAATTAAAAGATAGGAGCATTGTAAGTACAATGAGGTTAGAATGAAACTAAAACCAACGAGATCCTTTTATCATAAACTATTACTAGAACGACACATATATGGCTTTTAAAATCTTGATGATGCGTATATTCTGCGTTTAACTTGTCAAAATGTTAGAACATGATAAAATCCTTTGAGGAATACTTCAAAAAAAGTTCTCTTTCGAGAATAATAAAGAAACTTATTGACTGAGAATGTAAATATGTTTTCAAATAACATGAAAGTTGATATTTGAGGAAGCGAATTGTTTTAAATAAGTTAAAATATATATCAAAAAGCTTTTTTTCCTAAATCTAGATTATATATATTAGTGGAAACTAGTAACGTGCCCGCGCGATGCGGCGCGTGCGACACTTTTTATTATGGTATTTGTCTTTGGTTAGTTTTATATTTAAAAAACTGAATTCCTTCTTTTAAGCATATTGTAACAAATATGAAAAAAATTGTATATAATTAAAGGTACGAGGGTCTAAGTGTAAATAAGTTTAAAGTTTCACTTTTTTAGTAGCTTTAGAAAGACATAATTACCCTTGTTAAATTAATTTTTTAGGTTGTACCTTGTGCTTAAAATTTATAAATCTCTTAACTTTGGTCGGAATCCTTTCTTCGTGCATTATAATATAGTATAGATATACAGTGCGTGGATAAAGAAAAATAGTGTCTGGTTTTGTTCTATGAACCTGTTATATTAGTGAAGGGATTCGTTTGTATACTCAGGTTACAATACTTATTTAACCAAGTTTATATTAATGCACGTGTTACATATATAATGACTAGTGTGTTTTTTCGCGCGTTGCAACGTGGTGTTAAAATTTATTAAATTAGTTTGATCTGTACATTAGTATTTATGCTAACGTTTTAAAAAATTTTAAATCATAATGTTGATAAAATTAAAACTTCAATATTCGAAATTTTATAAAAAAATCATTTAAAAATAAAGGGGCATTTACATATTTCCCCTTCCTAAACATATTAATTACACATTTACCCAAGATAAAAAATTAATTACATATTTTTCTTTTCTAAAACATATATATTACATATTTACCATTTTATTAAAATTAGTTATTGAACGATATTGTATTTATATTTTTACCAAATTATTTTTATACATTTTCCTTTTTAAGAACATTAAAACAAACTTCCTCAAGTTCGAGTTTTATATGTAAATAAAAACAGTAACATTACAACTCCAAATACAAAGGTTTAAAACTTCATCTCAAAACAAAAATCAGCGATAATCAAAGTTATTTATGCGAATATAAAATACAATTATCAAAATTTTAACAATTATAATAGCAAGTATCAATACGTAAAAATCCATTAGTAAAAACAAGATAAAATAGTTATTGGATAGGTTAATTTTAATAAAATGTATAAATATGTAATATATTTATGTATTAGGAAGGAAAAATATGTAATTAATTTTATGTCTTGGGGAAATATTTAATTTACGGTTTAAGAAGGGGAAGTATGTAAAAATCTCTAAATAAAATGGCTAATCAGTTTTAAGCATCAAAACATGAATAGAAAAACAACGTGATGGTGTATTTGGAAATCACGAAGAAAGTTCGTCAACGTAAAAAGCGTTAAGAAAACACATAAGCAAATAAAAACGTTTATTTTTAAACTTTAGTTTATCTATGGGTGTGTAAAATTTAACATAACTCAAAAGCTTAAGTATAAAACTTAAAATTTTAACAAAGACAAAATAAGTAGGTATCAATTTAATAAAGAAAGAGAGAAAATATTGTGTTTAGTTTTAAATAATCCTTAAAGGTTTAAATGTAAAATTGTAAAAAAAAAACAAAGTATGGTTTTTATTAGTTTGGAGAAAAAAATTATTGTGTTAATATTGAGAAAGCCTACACCTTCACTACTTATAATATTTTCTATTTGTTATATATAGTGATGCGACGAGTGTTATCGATACTATTTTCCAACCTGTCTTAAATGTTGATATATTTGGGCATTATTATTATTAAAACTATATAAATATTTAGTGATTATATACTTAAGTGTTTAAATAAAATAATAGTTAATCAAATAGTATTAAGTTATAAAATATAAATAATAAATGCATATATTTTGATATTAATTTAAAATATTATAAATAAAATAATATTTAATATAAATATATATTAAATAATGTATTAATTGGGAGAAAATTATTAAATATTGATAAATTAGGAACTATTATATATAACACTTGTATCTTATATTAAAAAGTTATACTAGGTGTCTTAAATTTTAAGTAAAATTACAAGTGTGTACTAATTAAATGATATATAATAGTATAAATATGAATAATATAGATATACATTATAATTATCATCATTATTATAAAAGTATTTAGTAATTATATAGTTAAGTATTCAATAAGATAATACTTATTAATAAATTTAAATGTTAATTTAAAGTATTATAAATAATATAGTGAATTAAATAATCTTAAATTATTAAATAGTATATTAATATATGTATTAACTGATGTATTAATTAAAAAAAATTTATTAAATGAGAGGCATAATATAATGATTGCATATAACACTTGTACCTAATGCTTAAGAAGTAATTAGGTGTTTTAAATTTTGTTTTTTTGTAGAATTATATTTGTGTTCCAAGTTTTTGCTATATATAGTAGTATAGAGTATAGATTACATAGTTATATACTCTGTTAAAATTATCTTTTCGTGGCCCTTTGGTTAAAAAACCGATGAGCTGGATGTTTTATATGTTTTCCGCATGCATTTATCCTCATTTAAGCCGTGATTATGCCGAATACACATTATATTGGATACTTAATTGCTTTAATTGTGAATTTTCAGGTCTAATCGTAAAATATTAACGTTTGAGTGGATTATGTTGAACATTTGAATAGTTTTTTTTTTGAATTTAAGGGAGAATGGTGACCACACTTAGGGTAAGAAGACCGCGCCTAAAGCAAGAGTGGCTGCATTTGAGATAAGTGTCACCGTATTTTGCCCAAATTCTCAAATTCTAACTCAAGTACTCGACCACCACTCTGAGGCTTAGGCTGACAAGGCCCAGTTTAGAAGAAGCATGACCACATATGTATGGCTCGACAAAGGCTAATCAAGAGTTTACCAAGTATACGACCATGAGCACAAAAGAATTGATGAACTGGTCTCATAGAAGCACAACCGCGATTAGCATGACCACACTTTTTCTAGGCACAATCGTTCTTACCCTAGTCTTTATAATATAGCAGATATCTTCTTATTTTGGGTGTAAAGTTTTGGGGGAAAGTCTTGCTTGTCATAGGCATGGCCACACTTATCTCTTAAATTCTTAAAAATCATCAATCCTTCAACATATTCACTAAAACAATATTATTTTAAGACCAGACTTGAAAAATGATTAAAGCAATTAATAACCTAATAGTGTGTATTCAGCAAATAAACACACGTAAAATGAGGATAAATATATGTAGAAAACATGTATAAATCTAAAAATAGAATCTTAAAACAATAATAGAAATAAAAACACTATGTATATTACCTGAAATCATAGATGAACACCGGAAGGAAGATGAATGTTACTAAAGCACGGAAAACCAGTTGCAAAACCTTAAAGAACATTTGTCAAGTACGAATTAATATGAGAACTTACATCATCGAACACAATTAGTCCAAAATATGTATGATACAAAATTAAGAAACTATAGATGGCTAACCTCTTAAGCATAAAGGTATGGTTAATAAACTTTATACACGATTATAATTTTAGAAAAATGTAGTAACTTGTTTGGTGATGGTAGGTTGAATTAGAATATGGTGGGAATTGAATATGGGTATGCGGTGAGCCTGATATTGGTCTCCGAAAAGTTAATACATACACACGGATCACTATAATTTCATTCCATACACAATTTTAGCATGTATTTGGACTATATATCAAACGTGTGAAGTATATTTTTATCATAAAATAATTATTTTGGTTACCTTGGATTTTAAGACTCAGTACTGCTATAATAGGTGAAGGCTTGCATTTTTGTTGGAGGAAGCGGCAATTTCCTCCCAAAGAGTCGCTTCGATAAATTAATTGGTTGTCGGGTAAATATATGAAGGTTAAAGAGTTTGAAGGTATATGGGGGATTAAAATGACATTATCTGTAACACTTTCATTAATTTATTAGTCTCTCAACAATCTTCTATTATTATTATTAAATAAATAAAAGCTATGTTATTAAAGAGAAGACTCGCCTAGAATCATGAAAACGTTTGACATGATCTAATGCAATGAACAGTTTTAAATATAAGCAGAATATATCAAAAAAACAAAACAAACACCAAAAAAAAAAAAAAAAAAGAATGACAAAAAAACATTTCAAAATCTAGTTGAACTACACAAAGTCATCCGAAATGTATAATTTCAATCACAGAAGTCTAGAAACTATAATACATTATGTCCAACAATCACAAATCTCAACTGTATATGATTGAATAAGAACGCTCCTATTTAAATAAATAAAAAAACATTTTGATTTCAAAAGTTAAAAACTTAAAATATTTATCTTTTATACCATGATTAAACATTTAAAAAATTGGTCCAATAAAATATTTTGAAAGAAATAAAACAACGTTTTATTTAATGCATATCATATCATTATTTATTTATTTAAATTATATTCATTACATTATTATTTTATATAATCATAAATAGCGCATCAATTATTTATTAAAAATAAAAATAGCCAAATAAGAGTGTAAGGGTCACTAACAAGTGAACGGGTAAACATGGGTAAAATAACTTCAAGTCTATACCTTGGCACATTGTAATTTTGTCCATCAAGTGTAAAAACTAGAAGTGTAATTTTATAAAAAAAAAATTAAGACATTTAATACAACTTCTAAAGCATTAGATACAAGTATTCTATGTAATCATTTCTATTTTGTCATCATTTAATAAACTTCTTCTAATTAATACATTATATATTATTAATATATTATTTAATACTATGAGATTATTTGATTCATTATATTATATATTTTTATTATATAATACTTTAAATTAAACAAAATTAAAACACATAATACAACTTTTTAAGCATTAGGCACAAGTGTTCTATATAATTATTTTTATTTTGCCACTCATTTATTAAACTTATTTTAATTAATACATTAATTAATTTATATTATTAATACACTATTTAATAATATAGGATTATTTAATTCACTATATTATATATTTTATTATTTATAATACTTTAAATTTTAAAGTATGAGTACGATTGATCTCTTCTTGTTCTAGAAACATTATAGTTGCTTAATTGTTGAAGTGATAAAGTGGATTTATGAATTAATTATATTTGCTTTCCTTTTCATTTAGATATTGTAATTTTGCATATCGGCATGCTTACTTGCATCCCATCAAATTCTTTTAGTTATCATATATATGATATAATCTTGACCGATCTTTATAAAATTTCAACGAACAATCTCATGAAATTTTGAGAGCCGACCCCATGAAACTTTACCATCCACCCCAATAAAATGTAATTTAATTCTTTTAGTTAAGTTTTGCATATATAAACTTATTATAAACAAATTAACAAATATAAAACAATTAATTTGTATACTTCAAGCGCATTTTAAAAACTAACTTGAATGATTTAAAACTAAACTAAACTAAACATTTAATTGTTATATTAACCTAGTTAGCCCATCTAACATAACACAATTAATTATACACGTTAACTTGTTTAACTTAATCTAAACAAATCAAATAGAAAATACCAATTTGATTGGGGGAGAGGGATATTGATCGACAGACTTCAGACCTGCTTGGGAGAGAGGAATAATGATCGACAGACTTCAGACCTGCTCAACTATCGTTGATCGCTACAAGCCTGAAGCTTGCAATCCATCGACCGTTTGAGCTTCACCGGCTGCAACCTGACTTGACCCGAATCAGACCGAAAGAGTAATAACATTTTGCTGTAGACATTTGACCCTAAAAAATATCCGACCCCTAAAAAATTTCCTCCTGTCTGCCTTATTTGCATATATCAAACTGCATAAAAAAATATCACTTCTAAAGCTGGTTAATAATTACATACAACAACTATAAATATAACATAATCAAAAACTACCTATAAAAGCTAAATGCAGGCGGTTGAAGACGGATCTAGAGGTTGAAGACTAGCTACACAAACAACTGAACAGCAAAAATGAACATGATTAGTTGTCGCATCGCTGCTAAAGATTATTTTTAGGTGGGTATTACTTTGCGGCGTTTTTCTAAACCTGGCTTTTGTAGACGGTTTTTTTTCTTTTTTTTTTTTTTTTGAGGGATTTTACACATAAACCGATACAAATCATTTTTCTTAACCGCCCAAAAGATTTCAAAAAGGTCTGCCATCAACCCTTAGCTACCACTCATCAGTAACACTTCTAACAAGCTTCATTGTTTTTAAACATTGATCTAAAGTTTTCATTGTATTTGCTAATTCACTCAATGTGCACTTTTATTTATTGGTGATCTATATTTCAAAGTGGGATAATGAATAGGTTTCATTTCAATTTTAAAATGCTCATGATCATACTTCCTGGAAAATTTTTATTTGAGGGTATGCACACAAGAAAGTCTATCACAAGATGGGTTAGATTTGATATGCTTTCACTAGGAGGATTATAAGTGCCATTTACAATGACGATGAGTTCCTTAATATGTAGGCTTACAAGAGAGAAAGATGAGGAAAAATTGGGGAGATCCTTTGTTTCTTATGAGCTCTTTAACCTTCATATGATTACAATATGTACTGATATGGGGCTAGAAAGTTGGAAAGACATTTTCGTTGTGAATGGCGATGACCTCATTGTTATCACTTCTTTCTATATGTGTCCCAGGCGACCGCTACTCTTTAATTATGATATGTCGTAGATATTGAATCAATCAAAGAAATAAAAATTTTCTTTACTAATAGTAAATATATGCAAATACAAATATACATGAGCGAAGATAAATGAAGGATAGTAACGTGTTTATTATTTTTTTCATTTAACTAAACAAATAAACAATTTTTTTCTCATTTGTTTTATAAAATAAATGATCATACAACCTATCAAATGATTTGTTGAAAGTTTGGTTCATTTACATAGCGATGTAAAACTTATTAGTGGAATAAATATTTAAAAAATCATATATAGTGAATGCTTTTGCATGTAACCCAAACCCATATGTTTGTTTTTGCATGAAGCTAGCTTTTATTTCACTTGACCTTTGCTAACTTTTCATGTTTTATGTCGCTTCTATACACAAATTAAACACCAAAAATATAATATTTATACATGATATAGAGTAATTCGTTATATCAAATATAAAAACTGAATATAAAATGTCTTTCACACGACTTATTATAATAACATCCAACAATACAAAGATCACATTGCACTAACCACGTGCAACTCGTTATTTTCAATATTAAAATATAGTATAACATTATTTTCAACTCAAGCCACAATTATTAAAACTCGTTCACCAGAGTATTGACCATCTCCTTTATATCCAAGCATTCATCACAAGGCGTTCTTCAGTCAGTGTGGCTCCAACCGCAAACCTAAGCATATAAATCCACCAGCTAGGTGTGAGTCAGGTAAACTGGCCCGGTTGAGTTGACTCGCTCGAGTAGCTTCTTGTTTAGCAACTCGGTGTAGTCCGAGTCAAACCCCGTTGAATTGTTTTAACCGGAAACATACCAAGGAAAACAGTCGTGGTACAACAATCTCAAACCTTACATCGGATTTCACAAGCCTTTCGAACGTTATCGCCATTTGGATATCTGAACGAATGTGGTTTTGTAGGTTTTCGACACCATAACTACATAAAATGAACCACAAACGTAGAGACTTGAACCTTCGACCTGTCCCGACTTGCCAATCCTTGTAACTCACCACCGAGTCTGACTCGCTGTGTTTGTTTCTCAAGTACTCAGGGTTGGTGCTCAGTGCATCAACAATCAAATTGGGGTTCTTTACCCACAGGCAACAACACTCCAAGTAACTGAGTAGCCACTTTGCGGACTCAAACTCAGTGAGTCAACTCGCTCACTCCATCAAGAAAATGTCTATACTCTGGACATATGCATGCATTTCCACCATATGCCGCGTCCACGTGGACCCACATATGATACTTGTTTGCCACCTCAGCAAGGTCTTTAACAGGATCCACTGCTGTCGTGGATGTGTCCCCACCGTCACACAAAGATAAAGTGGGACCAACCTTCTTCCACGTCAGCCTTTATGACTTCTTGGAGAATACTAGGATCAAGAGAAAACTCATCCTCCACGCGTGTAGGTATACACCGTATGTTCTTCGGTTCAATGCCGGCTAGCTTGCATGCTTTCTTGTACGTGAGTGAGTTTGATCGGACCCATACACCACTAACTTCCTGCGATTCCGATTCGATCGTTAAGTACGCGATCTCTAGCCGCCACAACGGTGCACAAAATCGGCTTGCTTGTGGTGGACTGAAGAACACCACCTCCAGAACCCGAAAACATGAAGGTTTGGGGAGGTGAAGCATAACAGCGAGCCAATCTATAACCACCGTCTCGAACTCGGTCGCCGCGGGTGAAGCAACCCAATTAAACCCAACCACATTAAAACAAGTGCACAACATTTCACCAATAAATGCTGCTGAACGGACACTAGCTGGGAAAAAATGAAAAGAAGTTTGGACTCAGCCAATGTGTTATACCGGGGATAATATCTTTTTGTACATCTCTTAGGATCGTTTTCGAATGATTCTGGCGTGTCGGCGTGGGGTCTCGGGGAGCCGGTCTTAAGGTAACCAGGCTGAACTTGGCTAAGGACAGGGAAGCTTTCGACATTTTTGTAGTAATCAGCGATGAAATCTACCACTTTGTGGGCTTTTTCGCGAAAGTCTCCAGGGTTTAGAGGCTTGAAATCTTTCGAACAGAAGAGTTTGAGGGTGTGATGAACTCAGAAGGAGGCTTCCCATTTGTCAAATCGTTTGTGGGACTAAATGTATGAAGAGAATTGGGATGAAGGCAAAGGTGGTGGTGGTGATCTATTTATGATGGAAGTAGTGGGTACATGAAAAACATGGATTGATTGCTTCCACACGACAACTCGGTTTTAATAAAATGTATATCAAAACATTCATAAAAATAACAGGTTGGTGACCAATATATTTGTAATTTAAGAAAACATGCAGTGAAATCGGTAGAAACAAAAGGAGTGTCATGTCTAATTTCCCGTGACGGATTCAGGATTTTTTTATCAGTGGAGGCAAAAAATAGGTAAGTTCAAATAGTGTAAGTTGTAACTGGGCAACGCGTCATGTCACGACGTGTTGGGAAAAGAATACACTAAGTTACGGTCCAAAGTTTTATTTTTTATTTAAAAACAACTTTTTGATGGTGTTTCATTAAAAAATTTAATAAATTAAGGGGTGTAAATGAGTCAAGCCAGCTCGCAAGCTACTCAGGTCGGCTCAAAAAAAAATCGAATCAGCCGAGCTTAGACGAGATCGAGCCCAAGTTCGTATCATGACTCGTTTTCTAAACGCTTGAGCCCGAGTTAATCATGGCTCGTTTTCTAAACGAGCTCGAGCCGAGCTTGGTGTTGAAAATTTTCTGCCGAGCCGGCTCGAGCTTTTAAAGTCAAAATGGGCCCAAGTTCGAGCCTAAGTGAGCTCGAGCTCGGCTCGTTACACCCCTAGTTGAAATATAAATCGACTCAGCTTATGACCATAGTACTGATGGGCTTTTATTAGAGAAAGAAAAA